>JAJJWW010016096.1:0-110143 GCA_023531295.1 Papaver armeniacum | reverse complement strand
CATTGGACGGTCATCTATAGTTCGGATACATAAAGGACTACCATGATCAAATCATTAATATGTGTTTAGATAGACGGTTTAGGTACATAAAGGATACCACGATCAAACCATTCTTTTTGTGTGTTTTACGTATGGATGGACATTTATAGTTTCCTCACATAAAGAACGTTCCAAATGGTAATAATATTGCCATTATTTAAAGCTTAACGATTTACAAATTACCATTATCTATCTTACAAATTATTATTTATTTACCTTCATTAGTCCACCATCTTTATATTTCCAATATCCTCTTTTAGTAGTCTCATTAATTACCCCGTAAAAAACGATGTAGAAAAACCATTGACCAAAGAAAGAGAAGCCTATATAAAGTTGCACCGAGCATCAAGTGATTTTCCAAAAGGTAAGAGAAATGTAATAGCTAATCATGTTTCAATCTCTATGAATTTGGTTGTTCATCTTCATTTAGATTCCCAAATTTTTAGAGTGGATGCTCTAAAAGGTAAGAGAAATGTAATAGACAATCAAGTTTTTTAATCTCGCTTATGAATTTGGTTGCTCAATCTTCATTTAGCTTCCCAAATTTTTAGAGTGGATGTTGTAAAACACGTTGAGCGTTTAAGAAGTATCACATCTATTACACAAGGACACGATCTAGCTTACGAAGAAATCCCCGCAAAATCCGCCTATTTCAACAAAACATTTTCTTTTACTTGAAAAACTTTGTGCCAAATTAGTTGGAGAATATATTCAATTTACCTCCATTTCGTAGATTTTTATTTTGCTTAAACCGTGATCGTGTGAACTTTTTAGGGAATGAATACTTTTGTACATGCAGCATCTCTCCACGTTAACGATTAACCTCTTTTATTTTTATCATTGTCGGTAGCTCTCACTTGAAGTAGAGGCACATTTTGAAAAAAAAACATATACGAGTTTATGCCATTACCCAAATATTCACTTATCCAAATCATTCTTTTGTTGAAATTTTGAAAACTAATGGTTGAAATAATGTTGCCGTCCACTAACTAATGTTGTTTTTCAAATTCATTGCGAGCTTAACGAAGCACAATTGTGAACGGAAACGTGTTCAAAGCAAATGGTTGGTTTAAAATTTGAATGGGTAGTGTTTCTTTCTTTCTTTTTTTGTTAAATTTCATCATTTATATTTTATCGCATTTTAGTTTTGTGTTGTACATTTGTCGATTCAATGCAATGGAGCATATAAAATATTAACGAGACAATGGTAATCATCCGGATAATGGTCCAAATTTTGTTTTTTCATTTCCATGGATTCTTAGTCTAAGGTGTAAAGGGTGGATCTTTTTTGGGTTGTGTAGGCATATGTATTTTGGTATTATTAAAATTATTTTCTTCGTATATATCCACATTTATGGTGCATATGTATATCACACCCAATTAACTTGATATTTCTATTATTAATTAACTATAATACAAAAAAAGGGGTTTTGAGCCTTGACTGATCGGATAAAATTTTGAGAGACAAACGTTGTATCCGACCATCCCAGTCTTATCCTGCATAAAGACATCCGACGGATGTAGGATTTGTAACCTCCATCGTTTATGGATATATGCATTGCTAACCCTCATAATTAGTTCATTAAGAAAATTAATGTGCAAAGAAAATCCTACAAATAAATTTACAACAAGTGAAACTCCCATTTTTTGTTCAAATATTTTTTTTAAAATTGACTCATATCTTTTTTAAAAATCGAATTAGCCTACCTTCATCAACCTATAAAGAATAAATAACATTAAACATTTTGTGGTTACATCGTGTAAATTTTTTTTTTTTTTTATTTCATTATGTTATAGATTACCGTCCTTCACCAACCTTCAAAGAACAAATAATATTTTGTTAAAATAAAATAAAAAAATTTTTTTTTTTTGACTTTTTTCTCTCCTGAAACAATAAAAAAATATATATCCAAATAATGAATCACAAAAGTTTTCACTTCAATCATAGGCCTAATTTTAATTTTTTTGAAAATGGAAATGTTATTTTAGAACAATTAATTGGGGATACATAAACTAATTGGGATACTTTTACCGTAGTTTTGCTTCATGGTTTTTCAATGATGTTGGCATGGTCGATGGATTGTCGGCATTGAAAAACCATGCCGGCAGCTACAGCGAAATACCCCCCAATTAGTTTATGTATCCTCCAATTGCATGTTCTTATTTTATCATAAGCCTAATTTTAAATTTAGTGAAAAAGAAAATGTTATTTTAAAAACATAATTGACCTAGCTACGACATGTCGACTTGCAAGATTGCATTCTTCCTATCCTTGCAAATGAGACAACTATCTAGCTTGAAATCACATTCCTTATGAAAGCTACACCGACAACGAAACCTCAATCTTTTCATAAATCTCGACTTTTTGGATGGTTACCTTTCTCTCTACATCTACTAAGTTAATTTTGTTATCTTCTTGATCTTGATTGTCTTTTCCTCCATAACAACACGTTTGAGCATCGTTATCCAAACCTTCATTACTTGACCCATCACTATCACCAAATCCTTCTTTATTATCGATTCACCTCCCGACTTCTTCTAACCATTTGGTGTTGCGGATATCGAATATGGAAACGTGCGAGTATGGCATTATATCATTATCCCAAATGGTTGCAAATATCGATGAAGATTGAACATAATGGTCTAATAGAACACAAAAAAAAGATCAAAGATCACCAATATTTGGGGATCTACTAAAAATTATTATTTTTAGGCCAAAAATAAAATAATTTACGTGGCATTTTTTTTTCGTAATTATTATTTTAATCGATTATAAGTGTAATCCGAATTTATAATGACAAATATCTAAGATTTTCATAGCTACAAGTTTTCGTGGGCCAAAATAAGTCTTATTATAATTTGTAATATTTATTTAAATCATTATAACCAAAAATTATTTCGTCTCATGCCGTGCCGTTACGGCACGGGCTATTTCTAGTCTCAGATACAAAACAAAGCTTGGATAAGTTAGGCTAGATAAAGAGCGGCCGAGATTTATCTAGGAGGGATAAATCTACGGTCGTGGTTTGTCCAACTTAAGTATTATAAATGTTTTATTAATTAGTGTCCTATTAATTGCTCATGATGAATGATTAATTAAGTTTTCATAATAATCATTTAATGAATCTAATAAATACATATTTTTATTAATAAATAAGTTTATTAAAAACTACATATATATATTGATCGGTAAATAATTTGGTGTTGGAGTTTTCGAACTCACAGTAACTTTAGTATCATCACGAAATAACTTTACCAGCAGTGCTCTGATGATCCCCGGATAAAAATTATATTAATAATTTTTAATGGTGGTAGTGAATGGAAGCGTTAGATTGGTGGAAACAATGACGATATTTGTGAGTGGTGGAGGTGGTAACAATCTTGGTGGTGGAAAGATGAGTAAGTGGTGGTTGGTTTTTTTCGATACGATGGTGGATGTTAGTGAATAGTAGTGGACAATAATAGTTTTGTGTCTTTACAAAATGGGCAACATTTTATTGTGATAGATGTAGTTGGATGTTTTTAGCACAACCGGTAAGGACAAAACACCTATATTTTAAGGAGGATTCTAAATCATATAAGACAATATGATCATGACCGTTGGATCACCCAAATGGGATCCCAACTATTTATAATTACTCCATCGAATAAATCACTTGCTTTAGTATTAAAATAAAATTGATTATATTTCGAATACAAAACAAAGTTTGGACAAGTTAGGCTAGATAAAGAACAATCAAATTTATACTTGCAGAACATAAATCTACCGATATAAATGATCACGTTTAATTAAAATTTAATAATAAATGTTCAATTGATATTTCATAATAAATGTTTCTTTAATTAATCAAATGAATATATTTTTGTTGATACATAATAAATTTATTTGATATTAACCATATCGATGCATTAATGGTGGTTGTGATGGTGAAGTGGCGGGGATAATGGTGGTGGGTATTGGTGAGGCCGGGTGGGAGGTGGAAGAAGTAGTGGTACTAGGGTGAGAAGGGGGTCCTAAGATTGGTAAATTAAGCACTAATGGTGGATGTGATGGTGTGTGGTGGTGGTGGATCGGCGGTGGGAATAATGGTTGTGGGTACTGATGAGACTGGTGGAGTGGTGACGGTAATGTGGTGGTGGAAGAAGTAATGGTAGTAGGGTGAGAAAAGGTGTCCTAATATAGGTAAATTATTTAGTCACCCTTGGTTAATTTTTCTTTGTTTTGTTTTAATTTGATTTTAGTTTTCAAATTACTTTTTTAATTATTTTTTAAAATTAAAAAAAAAAATTTAAGGCCAATTTTTCCAAAAAAGAAGATGTTGTGATTTTAAGATTTTTTTCGTAAGGCGAGGAAGAAATATGTAACCTATATAAAAATTGACCAAACACAAGGCTACACGCGAATAGTTGTAATCGGTCCAGTTTTCTCACATCTCTCTTTATTCCTTTTTTTTCTCATGGTTTGTGTTATTATTTCTCCCCTACTTCATGGGATTATGCAAGGCTACGCATGAATTAATTATAGTGATTCGATTTCTCCACATCTCTCTTTATTCCCTTTTTGTCATCATTTCATTTTTTTCCATTTCTCCCCAACTTACCGTGTAATTATCCATGCTTGAGAAATAGTTCGCGATAATAGGTAAAGAGACAAGAAAAGAAATGGATCATGAATTAAATATTATTATAAATTTTAGGAAAATGAATAAACACAAATCTATGTAAATTGGGAAACCCAACAATCAAAGAGAGAAATTAAATTCTAATGCTAACATTTTGCAAGATTAATCTAATTGATTTTAAAGTAATTTTAGGTGTTTTAGTTTTGTTACAAGTTTGGTGAATGACCCTTGATGATATTTTTGAAGTAGTGAACGAAGTAATGTTCTACTGCCCATAGGATTTGCTCTAACAATTAACTATGTTTGTCCCAAAGGTTGTATGACTTACATACACAATATTAAAAGATTCGAGGATAAGGACATGTTTATTAACCAACTCCTCAAAACATTTAGACTTGGATCGTCGGTTTGATTCTTCTCGACAATTGCGACATGTATGAATCGATGGATACATTTGAAACACATATCCTTGCCCATGCCCGTTCGACACCCAGTTGAGACCTAGTACTAAGTATAATTAACCAAAACTATATACATTAAAACTTTTGTATAATAACAATATCCTAGGGACCACCAAAAAATATTCTTGTATAAGGGTTATTCTTATATACGGAGTCTACCTTGAATAGACAAAAAAAAAAAGAAGTCATATGTGTACTTGAAGAAAATACATATATATGCATAGAAATGTACCTAGGTAAATACAAACTCAACTTTGATCACGAAAATTTACCAATTAAATCATATGGTGAAACATTGTTGTATTAAGTTGTGCACAAAAAAAACAAAAGAATCCCACTTTGAAGCAAAATGATCTTGTTAAATTATTGTGAGAATCCATCATCTTAAACTTTGATGTGTAATAGAGACCTATATTATTATATATCATAATGTCACTTACTCTATATGGGGGTGGGTTCCTTAAAGGACCGTAAAAAGTACGACTTATTCAAAATAGAGCCTATTCTAAAATATGACCCAAGTTGGGACTGAAAATATTTATTCTTATATGAAGTTTATTCCATATAGAGTATTCTTCGAAGGTTTCTCTGTGTTAGTATATATTAGATGTTTAAACGAGACTTTCAAGCAAACTGAGGATAAGTTAAAAAAATATTAATTGGACTATGAATACGAAAATATGTATTCAAATAAATTATTAGTACATTAGATATATAGAGCATATTTCATTGTTTTCTTGATAATCATAATAATAATGTGAAAATATTATAAATTTAGAGGAAATTTTTCTCCAAATTTTGAATAACTAGTATATATGCACGATACGATTTGTTCCCTAGCTCATGCTTCGGTTGTAGAGGATATGTGTAGAAATTAGGTGAATTTTCACGGGGATCTTTCCATCGATCATGATATTTATGCATTGGATATTGAAATGTTAATTGAAATTATATTGATTCTCCATTTTGAAAAAAATTGATCATTGAATACATTTGCTAGCCTAAACACATTCTGATTAATTTTGAAAAAAGAATTGATCACGTGAAAAATGAGATTGTCTATCATTTTGATTATAAAGGTTAGATAATATCACAAACATGTTACCGTGAAATCTATATACGGATCTCGTTGTCTAGGACTCTAGCATCATAATTTTTATCTTGAGAATGCCGAATAGGATTATGAGAAATGTTATCTGCAAAAATACCATTTCCATTAGCATAACCTTGTCCCTTCCACCTCCATTTTCTTTTCCAGTTCCATTATTATCATTTCCTTCAGGTATATGTCTGTTTCGATCTTGAGTGTGTCTATTGGTTTCAACACTAATATTTTTAATAAAAAGAAGTCCAATGTGAGTGTTGGAAGAATAAACAATTTATTTTTTTCTTCAAACTCGGTGTAAAATATGATGGAGCCAGGAAAATTACGCCTAAGGCGCCTAGCAAAAGCGGTCAATCTCCCAGATGCGCCACTCTTAAAACTTTGAGGCTCACCTGGAAAATGCACGTTCCCTTTGCCTTTGCAAACATGCTTCTAAGCATAATGCCTTAAATGTAACCCTACACCATCCCAACCTACCATTGTTGTGTGAAGGGTGCAAGGCCATAAAGGATAAAGCTAGTACATTCTTGCATGCATCACTAGCTTTCAAGTCTATTTCCGGGCATAACGTAAGCCTTGGGTTTGCAAATATGCCATTACAAGCTTATTTTGACTTCCACTTATTCGTTTTGGCATTGAGATGAAAGCATGCACTGGCCTTTCTCATTCCAAGGTACATGATCAATCAGGATCATCCCATTACTTGTCTTGTATTATCATTGTGATGCACATATCTTATGCAAGCTCCTAACTTGCATACCGGTTTATAATTCTTTCCGAAGCCATGCCCGATTCAAAATTAGTGGACGCCTTAGATCCAATGACTTGATAGTTTGCATGAGCATCCAAGTAAATGTACATAAACTTTCCTCATCAATTAGGACAATAATCATCTCTAGCATCACATTGCGGGCAGGGTGATATGGGTAACCATAATGTTGCAACCACCCTCGCAATTAGATGATATGAGTGACAAAGTGGTGGACTATTGATGCTACAACTCATGTGACTGCCTATGTACCCTTCTCAGGTACCTTGAAGGGATCAAGCACGACCATAGTTCATTAATATCTGGTACAAACAACTAAAGCAAACTCGTGTTTAAGACAAAGCCAAACAAAGCCTAGTATGTATAAGCCAAGGGCCTATCACATGATATGCACATGAACGTGTATCATTGCATCACTTATTTTTCAAGTATGCATTTTCTAGCTCGGGCCATCGCGAAATATGCACGTTCCGTTCCTTCATTTGCACCATCGTGATGCATTCTTGGTTTAACAATGTGACATAATGATGTTTTTTTGCATCATATATGGTATCCATTTGTCCTTAATGAACCTTTAACCAACATCTTTCCCTATGCATGTCTTACCAAGAATATGGATATGTAACAAGTCCACATGCTTTTCATACAACGAGTTCGGATATAACATCATAATGTTGTATTATCGAGTTTTGTCTAGATGCCCAACTTGAATATTGCACCATTGTGGTACAATATTTCACTTGTGATCTCCCAGCGACATGATGCATGATGGATTGTGCAATATCTATTCTAGGGAAGAATGTCCTAAACTTTCCATGCAAACTTGGGATAAAAACTTCATCTTATCCAACAACACATCTCGAGCATACGTCATGTGGAAAGTGCGTGTGTTACATAAAAGTTGGAGCATGCTAATCGGTTATATGTTGTTCTTGTTCTCTATTAATCAATACTAATCCGTCTCAGTAAGTATCGGTGGGTATGGGTAGATAATATGCAGAATTAACACCTGGGATATAGATAAGGATCAGTGTTAATAGATACAAATAAGATACGATAAATACATAACTATATTGGCAGAATAAACCATATGTGGGATTAAAATGTTTAGAGCGTATCCAATTAAAATAAGCAAATAGTTAGATTTGACGATCAACGTGTATGTCAAATCAAAATACCCACTATAGTAGATAAGCATATTAAATGGGCATACAAAAAGCTAAGCGGCGGGTATTATGACCGTTTTCCGTGCGATGACCTCCAGCAGTTAAAAACGACTAGTTCCATTGTACCTTTTTTTTTCTATTTTTTTTTAGATTTTCATATTTATATTGCATTATACCTCATCACTTTCAAATCACACCTTCTTAACTCTTTCATATTACTTTAATCTCTTCTCAAATCAAGTCTCAACTCATAATCTTTCTGCTACTTAACCTAAAATTAGTACGTTGCCTTTATAAAATATTAAAAAAAAAAGCGAGGCTTTTCCAAGCCATGCCTACACCAACGGAGGAATGCAGCCATACAAGTATGTAAATATAGCTAAAGGTCGCATATCTTAATTATAAAGTGAGATAAATATCACAAAATATGAGGTGGTTGGGCCATCGTGAGCCTTGAGAATAAATATGATATGGGACACTTTCCTTAAAAGTAAAATTGTTGGTTGTTAGAGACCATATGAAAGGACGTTCTTTCATTCTACGTGGAAAATTCTACTTGTAGGGTTATACATAAAAAGTTGAAGGTAATGGGATACCTAATACATGTTTAAAGGCATTTTTACTAAACAATCCTTATAATGCTTGGTCTATCTACATTCCGGGAAATTCATACTCTCTATTGGTGAGCCAAAGTGGAGTTTTGGTCGGAGCGGTCATCCTATTATATTATTATACATTATTGGGAGAATGAAACCCGAGGATGCACATGAAGAAAGCGCTAAAGCGTTCATCCAATGGTTATTCTCGGCCTCTCTATTCTTTCCCAACTCAAACTTACACTTTTACCTTTGGTTGGTTCGATGGCTACAATGGAAGATATATAAAATATTGTCACTTAATTTAGAGTTTGTAATGTTAGAGCGAGTTATACATTATTTTGATAAAGTGTCACCACTTGACTTAAATCATTGGTTTATGGAGCATTACTGAGGTAAATATCCAAGTTCATCTTCTTTGTATCCTTCATTTCAAATATATCATATACCTACTTCTGTATTGGGAAACCTACTCTTTCGACTCAATATACATGTCTATATGATCTTATACAAGTAGCTTCATTAGACATACCTACGTGTATGTATATAGTTTCAAAAACTAGAAATAACAAAAACGTTATTTGGTAGTCGTATATGTGGCGTATTTAAGAATGAAAACAAAGATATACATATTATGTATGAGTTTTCACTCTAGGAACTATGTTTGACAGAGATCGTGAGTCGAGGCCATGATGCTTTTATATTGAGTAATATATTTTTTGGAGTTAAATATTGAAGTCTATGGCTAATTAACCTTGAAAACCGACATGCATGGTTAGGGTTCCAAGGGTTATAAGGCTTCATGATCTTAAAATTCTCACATACCATGTGGACTAATAATATCAACTTACCTAACATGCATCCTCGTTGGCTCCAACACTTGGACAATAAATATGGTAGCAAAGTAAAGGTGCGGTCGAGATGACGAGTCACAGATTGCCTACTCGATACCATATTGAAGTCCATGGGCCTAACTAACCTGAAAAACTGGCTTGTAAGGTTAGGGTTGCCCAAGACTTATAAGTTGTAGGATCTTAAACTTCACATACTATGGGGAATAATAATCTCAACATTAAACAACGTCAGGTAATTTGTATAAACCACCTAGTTCATCCCAAGTTCTGGAACCGATTTTCCAATTTGAATGATAAATGTCGGACAAGTTGTTACTAATTTTCAAAATGGATGTAACAAAAGCCAATACAACTATTGATTCAAGAGCATCGTTAAGGCGATAATTGGTATAGACTACATCTTTGGGTTGGATGTACCCATAACTCAAAAATGTAACCCCAGAACCTACTTTTAAGAAAGCCTCATTTAAAATTTCCTCGTTCTTTCTATAAATTGGAGAAGGTTTGTTATGGTTTGGGTCTCTATTCCACCATTACCTTGGGAGCACAATGATATCTTCCAAAGGGGAGATAATGATGGTTGATCGGATCATGAGGCCGCACCCTCTTATAATGCTTATCATAACTTCGAGTTAATGCAAGTTGAATAGAGGAAAAATGATAAATATTGCGAAGATAAGGGTAGTGAAATTAGAACCATTTACTCTGCCCGACCATATACTACAAGAATTCTCAGGAAAGTAAAAGTGAATCGGGTCTAAAATTTAACATGAGAGTTAGATCCCCTGGTCAACTTGGTTTGTTCGATTGGGTTCTAGATTTTATTCATGTTGACGCTAACATAAAAGATTTAGTTTTACTCACAAGGCGAATAATAAGAAAATGATAATCCAATTTAAAAACAAAAGGCAATTACAAAATGGTCATACTTTTTAGTTTGTATTTGAAAATTGATCATTCCTCTTAATTTGTTTAACGAAATGGTCTTTTTCCATCTGATTTAACACTTTTGAATAAAACAGAGTTATCTTTTCTAAAAAAACCCTTCCAAAATGCCTTCGTCATTCGATTAAAATGGTTGAAGTGGTGGTGATGAAATTGTGGTACTTTAGAAGCTTCGCTAAACCTCAAAGGAAAAGTAATGAACCCTTTGGCCAAACACCATGTACCAATCCTGGATCCGATGTAACGATCCCTAATGTCATGTAACGATCCCAGAATCTATGTCTTGCCAAATACACCATAGTCAAAGCGATACTAATACTAATGAAGGTGAAACTCAAAATTGCTTTTGGAGGTAGAAATAGATAACTTAATTGACCTATTTAACATGTTTCCACCCTAACTCCTTTCCGGACTGGTTTATGGCCATTTTGTAAAGTGTTTGCATCAATATAATCATTTATAAATCCGGTACTAATGGTAGGACAATTTCTCGCAATCCCCGGAGAACAAAATAAATAAATAAATTGAACGCAATTTCTCTTCAAGGCCGAGGAAATCACTCTTTAGATAGCTACGATCTTAGCTTAACCTTGGTAGCGTCAAATTTTGACAGGCGATTTAGGGTTTGACTTTTCTTCTTGGTGGTCGATTCTCATGGCACCACCTTTTGGTGGTGCTTCTTCTTCTTCCACGACCTGCTCCTCCTTTTCATCTGCTCCCAAGATGACGGAGGATCTCTCGGGGAGTTAATTCGACTAATTTTGCTAAGAAAGCGATTTGGAGATGTTTCCTCCACTTCCCTCTTGGTGGAAGTAATTTGTCCAATCAATAATTATGTCGAGTATGAAAGGTTCTTAGGTGAGATGGCTGCTAAAGCGACTAGTGAACAATAGATGAAACAAAGAGGAATTGGGTTATCGAGATCCTCAAATGATAAATGGTAAGATGGCTAGGTAATTTTATATTCGATTTTGAAGATAATATTAAGGAGTTTGAAAATCGGATGTGGGTTCCTTTGTTGGACGATTACCTTTTACTTTGTGAAGAATTCCTTATTGCGTATTTGGAGATTAAAGAGGTTCATATGACTTTGATGATTGACTTTTGTGTTTGAATTTAATAATAATGAAGATAGACAAAATCGTTCTTGAGAGGTCATGTTTATATTGATAATAGATTATTCTTGATTAGACCATGGTCCCCTCTGGTTGAACAAATGGTGGAGGAGTTGAAAACTGTACCTGTTTGGTTTAATTTAAAGAAGATCCATATGTTTATGTGGAATCAGAAAGGTATTTGGTTTATTGCTAGATTTCTAGGCAAACCTTTAATAGTGATAAGAAGACTTATGATAGGTCGAGAATGAGTTTGCTAGAGTTTGCGTGGAGGTTGATACTTCATGTGACATTCCAAATGACATACCAGTTGTTATTGATGGAAAAGAAGCTTTCGAGTTCGGGTGGAGTGCCCTTGGGAAGCCTCTCAAAATCTTTGTGAGTGCAAAATCTTTGGTTATACTGATGCTAAATGTCCTAAAGCTCAACACACTGAAGTGATTGAAAAGAATTCTAAGGGAGGAACAAGGACCCAAAGAAGTGAATGGGTTGTTAAAAATCCTAAATCAAATCCTTCTATAGAGGATAAGTCACTTCCAATGGACGGAATAATTGAGGAGATTTTAGAAGATAATACTGATCATGTGGAATGTGTTATGATGGATGTCACTAATGTACGAATGGGATTTTGATTCTAGAAGAGAGTTCTTAATGATCAAGAAACTGAGTTTGTCTCTAAGGATTCTCAAAATCTTGTTAATCAACCAGTTATCGAAACTAAGAATTCTTTTGATGTACTTATGGAGGTTACTAATGCTATTGAGAAGTAGAGAAGAATAGAGGTCATCTGGACTTAATCCAACTTAAGGTGAGAATATTGATCCTAATGTGGGAGGTAAAGACACACGGGGTTTTGATTATTGGTGGTATTAGTGCCGAAGCCATTATCAAAGAAAATCCAAAACTAAAGGAGTTAAAAGTATTCATCAAAGGGAAAAGAATTTGAAGAACGTTTTCTAGAGTGGAAAGGCCAAACCTCTAGTTAATAATGATATTTAAAATTGGGGATTTGGAACATAAGGGATTGAATGATCTCTTAAGCAAGTAAAAGTTAGAAATTTTATTAGAACTAATAAATTATCTATTATAGGTATTGTTGAGACTCATGTTGATCGAATAAAGATAGAATAAGAAGATCTATTACACACAGATTGGATTTTTCTGAGATAATTACTTGAATAATGCTTCAGGAGGATTTGGATAGGTTGGAATCCCTTGGGTTGATTTCCATTGTTCTTTCTCTTGATCAAATGATCTTGGTTGAAGTTACCACTAGTATAAGTTTGAAGTTTGTGGTCTGCTTTGTTTATGGGAGTAATGATGTTGTGGAGAGACAACAGTTGTGGAGTGATATTAAGGATTATACTTCTTCTAGCTCCCTTAGTTGTTAGTGGTTGGTTGATTTTAACTCAATCTTGTTTCCCCATGAAAAAGTGGGAGGTAATGTAAGTCCTCGGAATTATCTTGATTTATGGAATTGTACTCAAGATATCCATATTTTGATTTAACTTATTAGAATCTATTTACTTGGACTAATGGGCATCTTTGATGATAGCAGAATTTTATCCAAGTTAGATAGAGCTATGGTAAATATGGAGTGGGTTAATGCTTTCTCGATTCTAAGGCATAATTTCTTGGAAGGCGGCATTTCGATCATTCTCTCTGCTTGTGGTTTCCATTTTTGAAGATGGGCATCATGGTCCTCCTCCTTTCAGTTCTATAATTTCATGGTGACTTTACAGGCTAGTTAGGAATGCACAGTGTCTGCTCTGTTAGAGGTAATCCTATGTTTATTCTTGTTACTAAAGTTAAAAGAGTAAAAGCTGCTATTATTCAATGGAAGAAGGGATAGGTTTAACAATATATCTAATCAAGTGGAACATGCTAGAGAGGAGGTGAGAGATATACAAAAGCATATTCGATCTCAATCCCATTTTTGTGTTGATTACGCGAGAAAGGAGAAATTTGTTATGCACAATTTTGCTAAGGTTTCTAGATATGAAGAGTCCATTGCTAAAAAAATCCAGTGAAATGGATGGGTCTTGGGGATTCTAATACTCATTTTCCACAATTCCCTGAAGGAGAGGTATTCTAGAAACAATATTCTTACGCTATTGTCAGGGATAATGTTCTTAACTGCAAGAAGATGATGAAATTACCTACGAATGTGTTGATTTTATTCTTCTTTATTTGATGATACTTCTAGTACTTTTTGTTGAAGATTCTGAAGCTTTTGATTCTATTCATTTTGATAATATTCTAAAAGAGGATGATAATGCTAAACTAATTAAACCAGTTACTAAAGATAAAATTGTTTTGGCTCTCTCCTCCATTGATTCTAGTAAAAGCCCAGGGCTTGATGGTTTCTCCAGTTGGTTCTTTAAATTCTGTTGGAGCATAGTGGGTGATGACTTTACAACAGCCGTGCAGAATTTCTTCAAAAGTGCAAAATTGCTAAAGGAGGTAAACAATACCTTTCTTACTCTTGTTGCTAAAAAGGATAATCCTAACTACATTTTGGATTTTAGACCTGTGCTTGTTGCAATGTTTTATATAAGCGTTTAACCAAGATCATCTCCTTAAGAATGAAGCATGTGCTAGGTAATTTAATTAATGCAAATCAATCTTTTTATCTCTGGGAAATCCATCCAAGACAATGTTCTCTTGGCTCATGAGATTTTAATGAATTACCATAGAACTAATGGTACTCCTAGGTGTGCATTGAAGATTGACTTGAAGAAAGCCTGTAATATCTTGTGAGTTGGAGGGATATTGTTATTTCCTTAGAAAAATTGGTTTTCCTCCATTGTTTATTGAGTGGATATATTGTTGTATTTCTACTTCTAGATACTCAATTATGATTAATGGTTCCCCTATGGTTTCTTTGGTGCAAAGAGAGGTCTTAGACAGGGATGTCCTTTATCCCCTTACTTATTTGTCATGGTGATGGAGATTTTAAGTGTTTGTCTTCAACAACAAGTTAATAATGGAGAATTTGGTCTTCATCCTAAATGTCAGTCTCCTTGCATCACTCACTTATGTTTCTTGATGACATTTTAGTTTTCTTCAAAGGTGATTTGAAGTCTCGTACACTCTTAACACAAAATTATGAAATTGATGCTTGCACCGACTTGAGGTTAGTCGGGAAAAACTTCTCTATTTCATTCTTCTGTCAATGAGATTAATTTGAAGAATATTATTACTTGTCTGGGGTGTGCTGTTGGTAGTCTTCCTGTGAGATATTTGGGATTACCTTTATTATCCTCTAGACCTGTCTTTTCAGGATTATATCCCTCTCATAGATAAAGTTACTAATAGGATTAAATCTTGGAAAGCAAAAACTCTCACTTATGGGGGTAGATTGATGCTCATTAAAAGTGTTCTTAATGGTATGGTTTTTCTTTGGCTTTCTGTTTTCTTCTCCCTAAGAAGTTATCAAGTGCTTAAATTCTATATTTAGAAGATTCTTATGGGGTGGGGTTGAGTTAGAAAAGAAGATAAGCTCTCGATTAGTTGGAGTCAAATGTTATTCTTATAAGGAGGGAGGATTAGCAAAGGGATCCGCAGGACTACTAATAATGTCTTGCTAATATGAGACATGTCTCGGGATTTAGTCTCCAATAAGAAAACCTTATGGATTTATCGGGTTAAGGCCAATTTAGTTAAAGATAAATGTGTCCTGGACTATGAAGTGCCCTCAAGATGCTTCTTGGAGTTGGAGGAATATCCTTGGACAAAGGGAGGAAGTTGCTAAACTTTTAAAGATGCATATTGGTAATGGAGCTGACACTTCTTTTCTTACTGGAAATTGGCACCCTAATGGAAGGCTGGTAGACTGGATTCCTAATGATGTTATTAATAATATCTTTCTTGGAAGAGATTGTAGAGTTTCAGAATACATTGAGAATGATGTTTGGAAGCTGCCTCATACTAATGATTTACTTATAGCTGGAATTTGCAATCAAATTAGATCTGTAGTGTTGATTCGGGTGAGAAGGACCAAGTTATTTGGACTCCTAATTCTTCAGTACGTAAGTTCTTGTCAAATTCACCTATAGGGTTCTTAGGGTTCTCTGGAGTGCCACGAATGGAAAAGTTTTGTGTGTTTTAAGATGCATATTCCTAAACATTCTTTCATAACTTGGGTTGCTCTTCACCAAAGACTTAAAACTAAAGCAAAGCTTATTCAGTAGGGAATGAAAGTCTCTCCTACCTGTGCTTTATGCAATCAGAGTATTGAGACTGATGATCACCTTTTCTTGCAATGCCCTTTCTCCTCTAAGATTTGGCAGGGTCTCCTTATCAAGTTGGGATATGTTACTGGTCTAAAAGCTAATTGGAAGGAGGAGATTAGTTGGTGTCTTTGGAGCTTTTACAGGGTAAGTCTGCTACTACTTCAGTCAAGAAACTTACTTTTAATAGTTATGTTTATCATATCTGGAGAGAAAGAAATGCTAGAGTTTTTAAACTGACATCATAACTCCAACGGGATCGGGTGAGTGGTTGATTATTCAAGATGTTAAATTGAAACTAGCTTCTCAAGATATTAAGGTTGATGACAACTCTCGACTTAGAGCTTTCTTTTCTACTTGGAATGTGGTGTGTCAATTTCAAATCGAGTGGAGCTTAGATGTTCTTGGCTCATACCCGGCAGAATCTTTTGTAATGATAAATACTGATGGCTCTTTGGGTGATGGTCTGGGTGGTTTTGGTGCTATAATTAGAGACAATCCAAGTACTTGTCTTTTTGCTGTTGCAGGTTCTAGTATTGCTATATCTGTTTTGGGCCATGAACTGCAAGGTGTTGAAGTTGGCATGAAAGCAGCTATTCATATGGGTTTTAGGAGAGTTCATTTTGGTTTGGATTCTATGACAGCTGTGGTTATTTTAAATAGCAATAATCCATCTCCTCCTTGGAATGTTAGATATATTTGGAGAAGTATTATGAGATTAAAGAAGCAATTTGAGTGGATAAAATTTGATCACATTTATCGAGAGACCAATAGGGCAGCTGACTGGCTAGCTGGTATCTATCCACCTTCAGGGTTTGAAGTTCTAGATTGGAGGCAACTTGGAGAGGAATTCACTGAGATTCTTCATGATGATAGCAGTCAAAAAGTCTACTTCAGATTATGAGTTGGATCTAGCTTGGCTAGTTTCGCTTTTTTTTTTTTTTTTGTGTTTTTCCTAGTTTAGTCTAGGTTTTCCGTTTTTCTTGTTCTTTTTTCTTTGCTGGGTTAGGGGCCCTTTAATCCCTGCTGATTGTGTCAAAATAAAAAAAATAAAAAAAATCACTCTTTAGTTTGGAATCGCAGGAGACATGTTTTTACTCGAAAATAGCTTTTCGGATTTGCTGTTTTGACGTTTTTTCAACAAATCGGTTCTTCGCATATGCCAACCAGTTGGCAAAAGTACAACCGCATGTGAAAGAGTTTATTCTTTCAAGGGGGAAAGTCGGTGAGTATTAAATACAACCAAAACTAAACTGAATAAAAAACGAACCAAGAATCAATCACTTGGTCCCAAAAAAAAAAGAAATATTTTATCATCTGATCCCACCAATTCATCTTCCAAGTTACTTTTATTTTCCTACGTGGCAGAACGCTCCCGTTACACGTTTCAAAATACTACTCCAGAATATCGCTTTGATAGGTGTAGAATACACCGTATTTACTATATAGAGTTTATGCTTTCTTTGCTATTTTTCTTGTGAATTATGTACTTTACGCGTGTTTTTGAGTTATTAGGTAATCTGGAGTCGCACGGAGGAAAAGAAGCGGAAATCATCAAAAAGGCGTAATTGGCATTTCACATGCTATTGGGAGCTGAGCCAAGGTTAAGGGGTTGCTTCTTGGGTGGCCCATATCCATCAGTGGGTGCCTAAATACCTACCGTACCCAACTTTATCAACCGGACGAGAAGAATAAAATCATTTTCTTTCCCCCAATTTGATCTGTGCTTCCATGAATGGGTTAAATGCGAAGACACCCCGGAATTTGAATTGAGAGGAAGAAATCGATTGAGAGTTGTTGTTGGTGGCGCTTAGAAGAGATGTTGAAGATGGAGCTGTGGTTAATGAGTTGTTGAAGGTTGGTGACTCGAGAAATTGAAGAATTTCGGATCGAGATGAAGCCTTGAATTGTGGTTAAATGATTGATAAAGATGATCTTCTTGAAGGGGATCCGAGAGCTGCTAGTGATAATGAGAGAAGTAAATGGGGAAGGTGGAGATGTTGATTATGGGTCCTGTGGTATTTTAGAAAGCCGAGAAGAAATTTCCGACTTTAGGTCGATTCAATGAAGATTGGAGGAGATGGGACTGAGGTTAATTGAAGACATGAAAGAATTATGGGTCTGTGTTGGATTTTACAAAGGGATATTGAATCTGGATGAATAGAAGGCTATGTTGGTTGGTTAAGTTGCAGATTAGGATTCTTGAGGTTGCAGCTGGTGATTGTCATGGGGTGGAGTGCGGTGAAGGCAAGGGAAATGGAGGTGGTATGAAGTTGTGTGAATGCATTATGCGGGCTATGGGCGGTCGTGTTGAAGCGACAGCGGGGATTACGAGAGAATAAGGAGTTGGTGCTGCTGGTATCTGAAGCCAGATGGGTCTGCAATGATGAGACCTATGCTGAGAAGATGGTTGGCCTGATGGAGCTGCAGTGGCAATGTCCTGAGTCTCAGATGCAGGCCATGTTGAAGTGGAGGTGGAGTTTGTATGCTTAGGCTGAGATGGGTAGTAAAGCAGTATGTGCGGGATCTTTCTGCTACAAGGTTTCTGAAGCTTGAATGGTGACATTGATTGCGGGTGGTATGGCGGTTTGGGTGTTCTTTGGCAAGGTTTGGCATTGGGTCAGAGTGGTGTTGTTGCAGTTAAGATTTGAATGGCTGAAACTGGGGTTGATCTAAATCAGTGTGTGCCTGAGGAGCTATAAAGAATGGCTATTGATGGAATTACGGAGTCTCGAAATGAGATGGCGGGCTAAAGCCCTCTAATCTTGTTGGTCTGAGATGTGTTGGTGGAGCAAATGCAATGGAGAGGATTTGCAGGTGGAGTTATGGCCAGGTTGAGCTGATGCTGGCCTGGGAAGTGTGGAGCTAAGTTGGTAGATATTGGTGCTAGTGATGCACTACTGGTGTTTGCAACTGCAGCTTGGTGGTGATGGTGGTAACATGAGTAGCAGGTGGTGATGCATTGTTGTGGTGCAATTCATGGAAGATGGCGTGTGAACCGGAAGAATTGGAGATTGAGAGCATGAGGCCGGGTGTTGGAAGAATTGAATGGTTACTGGGAAGGTTCAGACCATCTTGATGCTTTGAAGTGCAATGATTGCACTTTGCAGAGATTAGGCTCGGCAAGTTGGCACGGCAAAAGCGGCTCAGGTCTCCGACCGGCCCGGAAGGCTAACCACTCAAATTGACCATGAATCAACCCCGACTCATCGACAACCCACACTCGACTCTAAGTGATTGGCCGAGTCCCGACCAGTTGACTCGCGCCCGAGTTGACCCGTTGACCGGTGACCGGGCGGACTTTGCCCGGTCACCGGAGCCGATTTCCGACCACTTCACCTGGAGCCGATTTCCGGCCACAATACCGGATTTTCCGGCGACGACTTTTGGACGTATTTTCTACACGGGTTTTTCTCTTATGGGCTTGGTGGACTTCTATCTAATGGACTTTGAAGGCTTGACCTAATTTTGGAAGGGAGGAAAGGCTATAAAAAGAGGAATTCTACAACTTTTGGAGATGATCTCATATCTTTTCTTGGAATTTGGAGAGCCACTTTTGTTTACGCTTCTAGGGTTTGGTTTTGTTCTTCTTCTTCCTTGTTTTTTTTTTTTTTTTTTTTTGTGATAAACTCCATAGCTATGAGTAGCTAAATTCTCTATTATTGGTTAAGGATGTAGTCCGATTTCTAAAACTTGTGTGTGCTTTATGTATTAGTTTTCTCTCTTGTTTATCGTTCAATTCTCTGCGGTTTTTATGATCACATGATTGAAGTATTGTGATAGGATTATGGTGTTTGATTAGTTAAGTGGCCAATTAATTGAACTTGCATCTTAGTCCATAGCTATTTTAGGGTTTTTCATCAAGCGATAACCTTGAATACGAGTAGCATGATATGTTTACGGTTTGTAGTGATACACTCTCGTAATCATATGTAGAGTTTGACCATTGTCCGAATTGTTTTGCGCAACGCATGACAATTGCATTGATTAGCCTATTTCTGAAACTTAATGCTCCTAGGAATTGAACTTGATTAGCGCAAGGCGTTAGGTTATTCTTTAGGTAGAATTCACATACGCAGCCCTAATGTGTGTGTTGATGAACTTGGGAAATTAATAGATTATCTTGCTTTCTTGATTCTCTAGGCTTTTGATAACACAAGAGATTAAATCGTAATTCTAATCATATATGCAAGCACATGTCTAAGATTGAAGATGAATTCCTTGACCAATATCTCTCTCCATTGATTACTTTCTACAATTTACTTTGCTTTTAATTTGTTTTTATTGTTTAAATAGAAATAAGAAATCCCCCAATTGGTTACTTTAAGAAATTGATTACTGAAATAACTACAATCGCCTCTCTGTGGATACGAACTCTTTCTTATCACATACTTTAGGAAAGTGAAATTATTTTTGACGCATACGACAGCGATCAAATTTTGGCGCCGTTGCCGGGGATAATTCCAATCCTTAGAAGCCAGAGATTAGGTACCTGCAAACAATTCTCGCAAACAAGTGAGAAACAAGACAAGAAACAAAAAGCAAAGATGAAAGCAGAAATTGTAAAAAGAAACTAAAAACTTAATAACTAGCCGTGTGCCTCCCCGACAACGACGCCAAAATTTTGGAAAGTTACTAATAGGATTAAATCTTGGAAAGCAAAAACTCTCACTTATGGGGGTAGATTGATGCTCATTAAAAGTGTTCTTAATGGTATGGTTTTTTACTGGCTTTCCTGTTTTCTTCTCCCTAAGAAGTTATCAAGTGCTTAAATTCTATATTTAGAAGATTCTTATGGGGTGGGGTTGAGTTAGAAAAGAAGATAAGCTCTCCAATTAGTTGGAGTCAAATCATTATTCTTATAAGGAGGGAGGATTAGCGATGTGGATCCGCACTACTAATAATGCTGCTAATATGAGACATGTCTGGATTTAGTCTCCAATAAGAAAACCTTATGGACTGACTGGGTTAAGGCCAATTTAGTTAAAGATAAATGTGTCTGGACTATGAAGTGCCCTCAAGATGCTTCTTGGAGTTGGAGGAATATCCTTGGACAAAGGGAGGAAGTTGCTAAACTTTTAAAGATGCATATTGGTAATGGAGTGACACTTCTTTTCTTCTTTGGAAATTGGCACCCTAATGGAAGGTCATTGAGATTTAGTTTCTAATGATGTTATTAATAATGTCTTTCTTGGAAGAGATTGTAGAGTTTCAGAATACATTGAGAATGATGTTTGGAAGCTGCCTCATACTAATGATTTACTTACAGCTGGAATTTGCAATCAAATTAGATCTGTTAGTGTTGATTCTGGTGAGAAGGACCAAGTTATTTGGACTCCTAATTCTTCTGGTAAGTTTACTGTCAAAGACACCTATAGGGTTCTTAGGGGTTCTCTGGAGTGCCCTGAATGGAAAAGTTTTGTGTGGTTTAAGATGCATATTCCTAAACATTCTTTCATAACTTGGGTTGCTCTTCACCAAAGACTTAAAACTAAAGCAAAGCTTATTCAGTAGGGAATGAAAGTCTCTCCTACCTGTGCTTTATGCAATCAGAGTATTGAGACTGATGATCACCTTTTCTTGCAATGCCCTTTCTCCTCTAAGATTTGGCAGGGTCTCCTTATCAAGTTGGGATATGTTCTTGGTCTAAAAGCTAATTGGAAGGAGGAGATTAGTTGGTGTCTTTGGAGCTTTTAAGGTAAGTCTGCTCTTACTTGATCAAGAAACTTACTTTTAATAGTTATGTTTATCATATCTGGAGAGAAAGAAATGCTAGAGTTTTTAGACAGCATCATAACTCCACTGATCAGGTGAGCTGGTTGATTATTCAAGATGTTAAATTGAAACTAGCTTCTCAAGATATTAAGGTTGATGACAACTCTCAGACTAGAGCTTTCTTTTCTACTTGGAATGTGGTCTGTCAATTTCAAATCAGAGTGGAGCTTAGATGTTCTTGGCTCATACCCATCTTGAATACTGTAATGATAAATACTGATGGCTCTTTGGGTGATGGTCTGGGTGGTTTTGGTGCTATAATTAGAGACAATCCAAGTACTTGTCTTTTTCTTTATTGCGGGTTCTAGTATTGCTATATCTCTGTTTTGGGCCATGAACCGCAAGGTGTTGAAGTTGGCATGAAAGCGGCTATTCATATGGGTTTTAGGAGAGTTCATTTTGGTTTGGATTCTATGACAATTTGTGGTTATTTTAAATAGCAATAATCCATCTCCTCCTTGGAATGTTAGATATATTTGGAGAAGTATTATGAGATTAAAGAAGCAATTTGAGTGGATAAAATTTGATCACATTTATCGAGAGACCAATAGGGCGGTGGCCGGCTGGCGGTATCTATCCACCTTCGGGGTTTGAAGTTCTAGATTGGAGGCAACTTGGAGAGGAATTCACTGAGATTCTTCATGATGATAGCAGTCAAAAAGTCTACTTCAGATTATGAGTTGGATCTAGCTTGGCTAGTTTCGCTTTTTTTTTTTTTTTGTGTTTTTTCCTAGTTTAGTCTAGGTTTTCCGTTTTCTTGTTCTTTTTTTCTTTCTTTGGGTTAGGGGCCCTTTAATCCTGGCGATTGTGTCAAAATTAAAAAAAAAATAAAAAAAAAATCACTCTTTAGTTTGGAATCGCAGGGGACATGTTTTTTACTCGAAAATAGCTTTTCGGATTTGCCTGTTTTTGACGTTTTTTTCAACAAATCGGTTCTTCGCATATGCCAACCAGTTGGCAAAAGTACAACCGCATCTGAAAGAGTTTATTCTTTCAAGGGGGAAAGTCGGTGAGTATTAAATACAACCAAAACTAAACTGAATAAAAAACGAACCAAGAATCAATCACTTGGTCCCAAAAAAAAAAGAAATATTTTATCATCTGATCCCACCAATTCATCTTCCAAGTCACTTTTATTTTCCTACGTGGCAGAACGCTCCCGTTACACGTTTCAAAATACTACTCCAGAATATCGCTTTGATAGGTGTAGAATACACCGTATTTACTATATAGAGTTTATGCTTTCTTTGCTATTTTTCTTGTGAATTATGTACTTTACGCGTGTTTTTGAGTTATTAGGTAATCTGGAGTCGCACGGAGGAAAAGAAGCGGAAATCATCAAAAAGGCGTAATTGGCATTTCACATGCTATTGGGAGCTGAGCCAAGGTTAAGGGGTTGCTACTGGGTGGCCCATATCCATCAGCTGGGTGCCTAAATACCTACCGTACCTGCAACTTTATCAACCAGGGCGAGAAGAATAAAATCATTTTCTTTCCCCAATTTCGATCCAATGTGCTTCCATGAATGGGTTCTGTGCGAGAGACGCCCAGAATTTGAATTGAGAGGAAGAAATCAGTTGAGAGTTGTTGTTGGTGGCGCTGCTGAAGAGATGTTGAAGATGGAACTGTGGTTAATGAGTTGTTGAAGCTGAGACTGAGAAATTGAAGAATTTCAGATCGAGATGAAGCCTTGAATTGTGGTTAAATGATTGATAAAGATGATGTTCTTGAAGGGGATCCGAGAGGCTCTAGTGATAATGAGAGAAGTAAATCACGGGAAGGTGGAGATGTTGATTATGGGTCTGTGGTATTTTAGAAGCTGAGAAGAAATTTCAGCTTTAGGTCAGATTCAATGAAGATTGGAGGAGATGAGACTGCAGGTTAATTGAAGACATGAAAGAATTATGGGTCTGTGTTGGATTTTACAAAGGGATATTGAATCTGGATGAATAGAAGGCTATGTTGGTTGGTTAAGTTGCAGATTAGGATTCTTGAGGTTGCAGCTGGTGATTGTCATGGGCTGGAGTGCAGTGAAGGCAAGGGAAATGGAGGTGGTATGAAGTTGTGTGAATGCATTGTGCAGGCTATGGCTGGACTGTGTTGAAGCAGCAGCAGGGGATTACAGAGAATAAGGAGTTGGTGATGCTGGTATCTGAAGCCAGATGGGTCTGCAATGATGAGACCTATGCTGAGAAGATGGTTGGCCTGATGGAGCTGCAGTGGCAATGTCCTGAGTCTCAGATGCAGGCCATGTTGAAGTGGAGGTGGAGTTTGTATGCTTAGGGTCCGAGATGGGTAGTAAAGCGGTATGAGCGGGGATCTTTGCTACAAGGTTTTACAGAAGCTTGAATGGTGACATTGATTGCAGGTGGTATGGCAGTTTGGGTGTTGCTGGCAAGGTTTGGCTGTGGCTGTAGTGGTGTTGTTGCAGGTTAAGATTTGAATGGCTTGAGCTGAAACTGGGGTTGATCTAAATCAGTGTGTGCCTGAGGAGCTATAAAGAATGGCTATTGATGGAATTGCAGGTCTGAAATGAGATGGCGGGCTAAACTGGTGATGCTGTTGGTCCTGAGATGTGTTGGTGGAGCAAATGCAATGGAGAGGGATTTGCGGGTGGAGTTATGGCCGAGTTGAGTGATCTTTGGCTTTGGGAAGTGTGGAGCTAAGTTGGTAGATATTGGTGCTAGTGATGCACTTCACCGGTGTTTGCAAATCGCGACTTGGTGGTGATGGTGGTAACATGAGTAGCAGGTGGTGATGCATTATTGTGGTGCAATTCATGGAAGATGGCGTGTGAATCAGAGAAGAATTGGAGATTGAGAGCATGAGACTGGTGTTGGAAGAATTGAATGGTTACAGGGAAGGTTCAGCCATCTTGATGCTGAAGTGCAATGATTGCACTGCAGAGATTAGGCCTGGCAAGTTGGCCTGGCAAAACAGCTCAGGTCTCTGACTGGCCTGGAAGGCTAACCACTCAGCTGACCATGAATCAACCTGACTCATCTGACAACCCACACTCTGACTCGGTGATTGACCGAGTCCTGACCCGAGTTGACTCGCCCGAGTTGACCCGTTGACCGGTGACCGGGCGGACTTTGCCGGTCACCGGAGCCGATTTCCGACCACTTCACCGGAGCCGATTTCCGACCACAATACCAGTTTTCCGGCGACGACTTTTTGGACGTATTTTCTACACGGGTTTTTCTCTCTTATGGGCTTGGTGGACTTCTATCTAATGGACTTTGAAGGCTTGACCTAATTTTGGAAGGGAGGAAAGGCTATAAAAGAGGAATTCTACAACTTTTGGAGATGATCTCATATCTTTTCTTGGAATTTGGAGAGCCACTTTTGTTTACGCTTCTAGGGTTTGGTTTTGTTCTTCTTCTTCCTTGTTTTATTTTTTTTTTGTGATAAACTCCATAGCTATGAGTAGCTAAATTCTCTATTATTGGTTAAGGATGTAGTCCGATTTCTAAAACTTGTGTGTGCTTTATGTATTAGTTTTCTCTCTTATTTATCGTTCAATTCTCTGCGGTTTTTATGATCACATGATTGAAGTATTGTGATAGGATTATGGTGTTTGATTAGTTAAGTGGCCAATTAATTGAACTTGCATCTTAGTCCATAGCTATTTTAGGGTTTTTCATCAAGCGATAACCTTGAATACGAGTAGCATGATATGTTTACGGTTTGTAGTGATACACTCTCGTAATCATATGTAGAGTTTGACCATTGTCCGAATTGTTTTGCGCAACGCATGACAATTGCATTGATTAGCCTATTTCGAAACTTAATGCTCCTAGGAATTGAACTTGATTAGCGCAAGGCGTTAGGTTATTCTTTAGGTAGAATTCACATACGCAGCCCTAATGTGTGTGTTGATGAACTTGGGAAATTAATAGATTATCTTGCTTTCTTGATTCTCTAGGCTTTTGATAACACAAGAGATTAAATCGTAATTCTAATCATATATGCAAGCACATGTCTAAGATTGAAGATGAATTCCTTGACCAATATCTCTCTCCATTGATTACTTTCTACAATTTACTTTGCTTTTAATTTGTTTTTATTGTTTAAATAGAAATAAGAAATCCCCCAATTGGTTACTTTAAGAAATTGATTACGAAATAACTACAATCGCCTCTCTGTGGATACGAACTCTTTCTTATCACATACTTTAGGAAAGTGAAATTATTTTTGACGCATACGACAGCGATCACGCTTACACTTTTGTTATAGGGAGAGAGTTTTTGGATCAAGGGAGTGATAAACTCGTACTCAACTCACCTTGTACAACCTGTTCAATATTTTGTTATGAGTCGGACAAAAACACCCCCGTAAAAAACTCTTGCAGGTTCCAAAGAGTAGTATTTCCTCTTTTACTTGTTCTTCCTATTAAGGAAGAATAATCATAAACCTCAAAACCACGATATTATGTATGATTCGTTTAATTTACAACCATCAATACTTGAACACTTCATCACCAAAAGTACATCTTCTCAAAGGTATGACGATAATGGTGAATAAATATGTTGATTTTGAAGGTTGAGAACCATCTTCAAAGCCAAGAGAATCGATTGAAATATTTTGTATATTACGTCTTTGAATGCACCGAAGTTTGATGGAAATGAAAAATCTCTAATACCTAAGTGATTAAATCATTTCTATGTATGTTTATCAAAAGAAAAATTCAGTCCGTAAAACCTTGGTTCGTTCGTACCAGGCGAAGAGGAATATAACATTCACGTTCACCATAAGAAAAGTGAACACCAGATTTCATTTCCATGTAAATGACGGTGAAATGAAGAATTTCTCCACCACTTGAGTGATGGTGAGATAGAATGTATCGCTGCCCATTTAATGATAGTGAAATATGAGGTTTCTATGTCCATCTTTCTTCTTCTTCTTCCAGTTTTGATTGTTTAATCTTATTATATCACATTGAATTTGATGTCATGGTTCTTCCATTTGTTGCTCTCTCTAATAGTGAAGAAGCTCATCCTACACTCATATAATTCAGTGTCCACCGAGCATCTCCAATTTAAGGAGCATTTCCTAAAACCGAAGGGTTTGGGGTATGGAAAAAGAGATAAATCATGGAGTATGGATGTTGATAAAGGAAAAACCATTTTGCAAATGACCACCACAACAGAAAGGGGAAATGTGGTACCATCATTTTTAAATTTACACAGTGGAAAAACCATTTTTGCGGTACTATTCGTGTCAAATATACTTGAACACGATCAAAATGGACAAGTTTTGGAAAAAAATACTAACATGCATGATCTCTAAAAACATAAATGGTCGGAGAGTTAATCAAGACAGAAGATCTTCAAACATATGAGCTAAAAACATAAATGGTCGGAGAGCTAATCAAGAGAGAAGGTCTAACAACAAATTAAAAAAAAAAAAAAGAAAAAAAAACTTACACGAACCTTGCCAAGAGCTAAGCAACAACAGTGCTCTTTCTCTTCTCCGTTGTACCCAACAACTGTTCTCGTTCACTTTGAAAAAGAGGAATCTAGTTTTCACGCTTGCAGAGTGAACGAGAAAAAATTGCTTTCATGGCTTTTTTAGGTTAGCGTGATAAGTTGGTATCTCTTTTTCCAAGGTAAACGTGATTTTGACATATCCCCTAAGTTTGTACCGATTGTTGAAACTCTTTTTCTTTACCAATTTATGTGCACAATTTGGCTTAACGAATGTTCTTCAAGAGATCTTAATAAATCTAAAATCTTCCATGTATATCATTAGACCTTAAGGAATTTATTACACGGTAGTCTTATGAGGTGTGATGACAAAATTTATTGGTTATGCTGTATGACAAGACAACCCTTGGAAAACATCTGATGATGATTTTTTTAAAATTTTACGGAAGATTATGGTAAACATTTCTGAGGTTTGTTCTTCACGGTTAGATCTAAGGGTTTCGCTGGATTAAGATTACCAATTGCAGGATAAGCCTTACACAACGCCTAAAAATAATTTGACTGAAATTTTCAGAGGACTTAGATAAATATTTCTAGGGTTTGTTCTTCATGGTTGGAATTGGGTTGGGAGGAAGAACTGGATTTTTTTTTTTTGTCGAGTTTAGAAGAAATCATGTAACGTTTCTTTGTGGTAGTGGAGGGTAAACTTGTCCGTTTCCATTGGTAATTTAGGATCGGTTCCCTTTGCTGGGTTAAGTCCGATTTTCCCGGTCCCTTGATCCAAAAGCCCCCTTCCCTATAACAAAAGTGTATCGCTTAACCCTTTGAAAAAGTCAGACTTGTAGAAAAATCCACGTTTCTTTCTCATGTCCAAGTGCCATATCCTATCGCGTATTATATCAACGGCCCTACTAAAAGGACCTCATTTTCCACACTATAAGATCCAACGGTGCAAGGATCATATACTCAATCACTTAGATTAGATTAGGGATTTTGCCTTGCCCCATTTTCCCCTTCTCCAAGCTCATTTGGGTTAATATAATAATCCTCCTCCTCAAACTCTCTTCTTCTCCTCAAAGTTATTCATCCTCCGTCTCTAAAATCTTTTGGTCATAAACATTTAAATCAGCAAAAATGGTGAAAGGTCCAGGACTTTACACTAATCTCGGAAAGACAGCTAGAGGTATTCATCTTTCTGGGGTTTTTGTGTATTTTTTGTGATTTTGGTGGAGGTGATTTACTGATTTTTTTTTTTTTTGTGTTTGTTTGTTTATTTTTTAGATCTTCTTTACAAGGATTATCAAAGTGACCAGAAGTTTAGTGTTACTACATACTCTGAAAACGGAGTGGTAAGTGTTTAAAATAATTTTAAGCTGATTGAAAAGTTAGGTTTATTTTTTTAGTTGATGAATGATTTTATCTTTTTGTATAATCGGTATGTTTATTAATATGTTATTGGAGTTTTTTTTTTTAATTATGCTGATATGATGAGAAGAAGCATGTGATGTGTTTGTATCCGGTTATTTTTGTTTATTAGGTTCTTGAGTTTCAGTGAAATTTGATTTTTCTAACTAGGTTAAGCAATCCCCTAACATGATTAAGATTTCAGTTAAATGAATGTCCTATGTTTTTCTTAAAATGTTTCTTGAGGAAGAAGAAGAAGATAATAGGAATTTGGTAATTTCTTTGTTGATTTTTGTGATTCAGTTAATACATTGTGTTTCCTGTAGTATGTATTTGTGTAATTTAAATTTTGTTCATGCTTTTTTAGGTCATAATTAGCTGAGTATGTACTTGTTGTTTGGTTATGTAGGCTATTTGTTCATCTGGAACAAAAAAAGGTGAGGTATTCTTAGCAGACGTGAACACCCAGCTGAAACAGAAGAACATCACAGCTGATATCAAAGTGGACACAAATTCTAGGGTAAGACGTAAATTTTATTGGATTTACTTTACTCCACTATGTCCGTGTCCATGCTATTAGCAGTTCCAGTATACAAGACAAAGCTATGGAGTTCTATTATTGTTCTTATATAGTGCTCCTTACAAGCATACAATGGACTTAGTTGCTCCAGACAAAGTGTGCATGTGGTAATAGATTGCTATAGATATGTATTCTTATATATTTAATGACTTGATAATGTTCTGGATATACCCAAAAACATCGGTTTTCACATCATGCATAGTATTATAGTAAGCACCAGCACGAAACATTATAGTTTCTTATGCGACGTGCCAAATGGGTCTGGGGATTATGATTTATTACAGTTCGGGTTCATTGACATTCCAATCGATGAAACTGTTCACTGGATCGCTTTTATCCTTTACACAGTGCTATTTTTCTTTACAAATAGCATCAATTAACACTTGATGCGATACCTGCGGCAACATAGAAGATTATTTCAATTCGAAACTGAAAGAAAAAGATCCTATCAGCCACATTCAACTTTAGGTTTAGTTTATCATACCAATAATAAGCAGTACTGGAGAGCATAACAAAAAGAAATAAGCACCGGGTCAAGAACTTGTATAATAATGATGAGGTATGCGCTACCTACAGGATATTTTAGCAAGTGTGTTGAGCAGCTTAAGCTAAATAGCTGATGCAAATTTTATATTTTTTAGCTGTCAGTTTGTGGTGTTTTGTTTCTTTCCCCACTTGCGGTTCTTGGTTAACTAACTAACGATTGTGCATAAATTTCCCAGCTCTCTACGATTGTTACTATTGATGAACCTGCACCTGGAGTCAAGGCTATAATTAGCTTCATTGCTCCCGATCAAAGCTCTGGCAAGGTAAGTGACTTCATATTTACGTAACTCTTAAACTAATGTTGGCACTATGTGATTTCATGTTTTGCGTTTAGTTTACTGTTTGCCTTTTATCGGTGTTTGTGACAACAGCTAGAGCTCCAGTATCAGCATGAATATGCAGGGATTGCGGCTAGCATCGGGTTGACTGCCAACCCTGTTGTGAACTTCTCTGGTCTATTTGGAAACAGCCAAATTGCTGCTGGGACTGATGTCTCCTTTGACACAACATCAGGGAATTTTGTGAAGTACAATGCTGGGTTGAGCTTGGCTCGCCCTGACCTGGTTGCTTCGTTGACTTTGTGAGTCTTTTATTTCATCACATCATTTTTTCTTTTTTTCCTGTTTTGTTTTTGTTTTCTATTGTGCTATCCAAGAAGCCTTCTCCTTCTAGGTAAGTTAAAGGCAATTGAACACTACTTTTAAATCCAGACAACTGGACTATTAGATGTCAGGATATGCTTGGACTGTTTAACAAATGTTAGCTGGAAATATATTTCACATCCCTGGTTGTTGAAATTGTGTTGTTTGTTGATGATCTAGGAATGACAAAGGTGACAGCTTGAATGCCTCTTACTATCAGACATTGACTGACCTGAGCAATGCATCTGCTGGTGCTGAACTGAGCTATAGCTTTTCCCGTGCCCAGAGTACACTTACTATTGGTGCCCAACATGCATTGGATCAGCAAACTGCAGTGAAGGCTAAGTTGAACAATTTAGGCATAATAAATGCCTTAATCCAGCATGAAATTTACCCCAAGTCATACTTCACCATCTCTGGAGAAGTTGACACCAAATCCATCGAGAAGAGCGCAAAATTCGGTTTGGCTCTTGCTCTGAAGCCATAGATGATCAAAATCTCTTGGAAATGCGAGAGGTAGGTAGTAGAACAGTGCACAGTAGTAGTTGGGTATGTTTTTGAACATGTAAAACTACGCATTTCCTTTAGTTACATTTTCTATCCCCATTTCATTGTTTCAAGATGAAACACTCTTTTTTTAAGCTGTTGTGAGGTTCATTTTGGAACGTTGTCTGTTCCAATTTGAGCTGGAACTTATTTTTATAATCAGTACTCAGTAGTAAGCACTGCTATATTAATAGTTCTCTAATGTTTTTTCTTTAGGGTTCATGTGTTGTTTTTGTGTATGTTTGATTTGTTCCACTGCCCCATGAATGGGATTGTGATGATTTTAGTTCGGCCTTTTCTGGTGTTTGAGAGGAGATGTATCTTAGACATCTAAGCTGCAAGGTTTAGGGCCTGCCAGGTCGTGAAGCTTAACAGGGTACATATATAAGTAACCATCTTCTTCCCAGATGAGTTGAACGGAACTCGTATTTTGGCAATTGTGTGGCTTTGTGCTTCTTTTCCTGTTTCCTGTTGTGGCTACTACATCTACAGAAGACTTCACGACCCCCTACTTCTTGTCAGATACACCCATGTTATTGCCACGTCTTTTTCTGTTTGGATTGTGTGGTTCATTTGGGTTGCAAGTAAAATCTATAAAGTCGTCGTTGCTGACTACAAAAGTTATTTGCCGATCTCGTTATACCAGAGGTATAAACGTTTCCCAAGCATTCGTTACATCTGTGGACTATTTGAAGCAGTGCCCAGCATGGTTTTACTAGCAAACAAAAAAGCATTTTTTTTTTTTTTTTGGATGCTAAAGATGAGGAATGTATTAAACTAAAACTACTGTACATTGTCTTGAATCAATTGATTCTCAATGATACTAGGAGGTTTATCAAACCACACTCTAATAACTCCATATGCTGAATTTTGCAAGTTTATCATGAGGTTTATTACAATATCTAGGAACATAACGACATAATAAAAAAAAGGAATAGTTTTTAAAGCATCTAAAAGAATGCCTTCATTTTCCCACGCAATAACTGGCGAAGCTTTGTTGATATAGTTCTTGATTCCTTGTAAATCGGTCTCCAAAACTATATGAGAGTGTTGCAGTTCCTTACTCCAGTTGACAACATCAAAAAACGCAAGGCACTCTGCATGCTCCGAATTCTTTATTCCTGCATAGCATTTTTCCGAGCATCCCCTCCATTTGCCCGTGAAGTCACGCAAAACAAGTGCAACACCAGTTAGTCCAGAGTTGCTGTCGTATGAGGCATCACAATTAATAACGAAGTATGGAGATACAATTGGTTTCCAGACTAATTTCTGAGAGATAGGACTTGGGGTATTATTGCTACGTAATTGGTCTTGCATGTTTAGTTTACTGATGTAATCTGCAAAACTAATAGCCCTTCTAGCCACAGCCCTTGGGTCTGCCTTTTTGTTCTGAAAGTTAACCTCACAACGCTCATTCCAAATCGTCCAAGAGACTGTCATAGCCATTATTAACCATTCTGGTGAGATGAGTTGATGTTGTTTGTTATTCATCCATGTTTCAAAAGCTGCAGCTATATTAGTGTGTGATCCTGATAAAACTGTAGATCCACCAGGTACGGACATCCAAACAGCTCTTGAGAATGTGCAGGAGAAGAGGATATGCATAGTAGTTTCTTCATACTGACCGCAGAAAGGACAATCCCGATTTATGTGTCTGCAGTTTTTAGAAAGCCTTTCCTTTATGGGTAAGATATCAGCTAAGCACTTCCACCAAAAGTGCTTTACTCTTGGCCATCCTTGTATATTCCAGAAGTCATTCCAACTTAAATTCGTGCCTTCAATCTTTAGAGAAACCTGCATGTTTCCTAAGCTGATATCATGAAACTTATTGTAAGCTGATTTAAGGATAAAATTCCCATTTCTTGTCAAGTTCCATATGAGTTTGTCAGGGGCCGCAATTGAGATCCTCATACTCAAGATTAGCTCTGCAGTTTCAGGTTCAAACAAATGGTTCACAAGAGAAGTATTCCACTACATGCCTCCATCAAGAAATAATTCTTGTACCCATATATAGTTTTCACATTCACTGTTCCCTTGTTTTGGAGATGGTGGAACATTCAAGCTAGTCACCCAAACATCTAACCAAATTTTTACCTTGTCTCATCTACCAACTCTCCATCTGCTATTCTCTTTGACAAACTGTATTTGCTTCTTGTTGATGGTGGTTCTTAGCTCAGGGCTAAATTTGTAAATGTCTATCTACCTGACCCGGCATCAGATGTAGTAGACATTGATATGTCTATATTCCGCAGGGAATTTGGAGAATATATCAAAATCTGACGAGTACCTATGTCTCTCTTCATATTATATCGAAACTCAAGCTCCTGGATGAACTGTTCACTAGTATAAAGCCTAATGAGTGTATAAGCTCCTAACTGCATTACTCACAAATGCCGGAGCCTGCTGAGTACTTTTCTTGTGCTTATGTTCCCTGGTAGAACCCTTAATATTGGTATGGCATGACGGATTTGTGTTCACTCGTAGCAGAGTAGCACGGACCTCCAAGTACCAAGTTTAAGGCCCTTGCACAAAATACTTCGTCAGAAAGCAAAGAATAAACAGAGCCGCGGAGTAGGATCAATAATGAGGGAAGCGTGCCATGCCATAGGCTAACCGGCGCCACTTGGCCGTGCCCCATGCTACCTAACCGGCCCTTACTCCTTTGTCGACAAATCATGTCGCTTTAAACCTGCCACATTCCCATGAGTTGTGGCTGGGCCCATACTTGTCGGCCCCATTTCCCATCGACCAATCAGGTCGCTCTAAAGCCGCCACACTCACACCAGAAGTGTAGCCACGCCCATTCTTGGCCGGCCCCTCTCCTTCCTACCGACCAATCAGGTCACTTTAAAATGCGCCACGAGCACTAGAGGTGTGGCCGCGCCTTATGTTTGGTCGGCCCCTTTCTTGACCAATCAAGTCGCTCTAAACTCGCCACCATACATTAAAGGACAAACGCACCCTGCCGCGCCACCATACTAGCTGGCAAGCCAAACGTGCCCTGCCGTAACAACATATTAATCGGCATGCCAACATGCCACTCTACCGCAGTAACATGCCAATGTGCCGAAATGACGCCACTACGTGCTAATCCACTTTCTATTCGTGGCCAATGCCATAACGGACTCCAATTAGGATTTCGTGATCGAAACAAAGACTTTTTAGCCGAAACCCTAATTTTTGGTCATAGTCCACAAACATGCCACGAGCCACTTTAGCCTTGGCCATGCCGCCAAGCCCTAACTTTAGCCACGACGCCAAATCCTAGCCTTGGCCACGCCACCAAGCCCTAACTTTGGCCACGATGCCAAATCCTAGCCTTGGCCACGCCGCCAATCCCTAGCTTTGGCCACGTCGCCAAATCCTAGCCTTGGCCACGCCGCCATGCCACACTGCCACAGACGCGGCTATGCCACCATGTCGTAGGCGCATTCCACTACGCCGCGGCTATGTCGTTATGCCATTAACATGTGCCAAAAAAATGTGGCCATAATCAATGACCACCCTCTCTCTTGAATTGCAATCTCAGCCATCCAAGTTCGCCACCGAGCTGACAGACTTGTGGATAGTTTTAGGCGTCCAGCCGCTTAAATCTAGTGGCCATGGCTACGCCAGGTGCCACTTACACCACCGTGCCACTGGCACGCATGAGCCATGCCAGCCATGCCGCATTGCCACTGGCGTACACCAAAACGCCACTGCGCTATTATCAGGCGCCAACGGAAGGTAGCCATAATCAATGGCTACCCTTCCTCATGAGATGCAATCTCAGCCATCCAAGTTCGCCACTGAACTGACAGACTTGTGGCAAGCTTCAGGAGACCAGCCGCTTAAATCTAGTGGCCATGGCTAAGCCAGGCGCCACTTACACCACCGTGCCACTGGCATGCACGAGCCATGCCGCATTGCCACTGGCGTATACCAAAACCCCATTGCGCCATTATCAGGCGCCAACAAGGTAGCCATAATCAACGGCTACCCTTCCCCATGAGATGCGATCTCAGCCATCGAAGTTCGCCACCGAACTAACAGACTTGTGGAAAGTTTCTGGCGGTTATACGTTACTCCATTCTTCCACCACTCAATCGTTTCCACTTCCTACGAGACCAGGGTACGTTTCAATATGACTTGTATAAATAGGCTTCACCTATTTCCACCAAAGAACAAGGTTTTTGGTCGGAAACAACATAGTATCCAGAAATCACCGAGAACTGATAGCTTTTCACTCTACAAGCCAGTTCCACTTTCTGATACAAGTCTGTTTATGGGTGAAAACTATTTCTTTCGGTTTTGGTAATTTGGGGTGTGTGGATGAGAAATGAATCTAAACCCTAAATAAATGCACTGCACGGGAGTGCTTGTGATTCGAGAAATCAATCTATACAACTCTGGCCTAAACCAAGAAATGGTCGTTCCAGACTTGCTTCGGTCACAAAGTGAAGGAGATGGGGTTGATCTTAGGGAGGGAAGCGAAGAAGGTGTTGAGATTGTGGAGGTGTTGGTTGTTTTATGACTTGTATAAGAAAGTTGAACTGGCTTGCAGGATGTAACCTATCTGTTATGGTGTTTGAATACGATTGTATCAACACTTGGTTTTCTGTCTTGTCATGTGTTGTGGAAATAGGGAGGAGAACCTATTTATACAAGTCATTAAGCCTAACCCACGTCTCTCATGGGAAGTGGAGGAAGTGGAGTGATGGAGTAGTGGAGTTGTGTGTTAGTGTCACACGACCAGTCTTGCCCACTTCTCCCGTCATCACTAACCGTCCATGACTTCCTGACACGTTCTTGTGATGGCGCGTTGTGCGCTGCACGCTGTAAACCGCCAGACCAATACCCCAGTAAGTATCCCCCAGTTTATGACATGATTGATGTCTCGATCGTGTGGATCGTGGGACCCACAGGAAGTAGCATGTAATGCTAGGTTAAATAACTAAGTTATTTGGGAAGTCGATACTTATAAAATATCATGTGTATTCTATGCATGTAATAAATCGAATATATTCAGCACGTATGAAGCATCGCTATTTTAAGGCTTAATGGAGTAAATCACGATCAAGCGTCTTAAAATAGCATCACATCCAACCATCTTCGAGTGATCGTTTGGAGGCTGCATGTGCGAGCCATGCTTTGACCGATCACTCTATGTGGAAGAGTGGTGGACGGTGATCATGGGAATGCTTCATTGGTTACTTGACTCCTAGCCAGGGCTGTTCAACCAAGCTGGTGGAGTTGGACGGACGAGATAATTTTATGACACTCATCTGCGACCGTTGATAGAGTTTAGGGTCTTGAAGAGGTGCGCAAGCATCACTCTTCAGCTTGGTCAAAACCAAGCATGGGAGATGTATTAGGCAGGACCGACCGAGCATGCGTGTAGACAGCTTGCCGGTGTACACGTCCAAACCTCATTACCCCATGAAGATATAATCTAGGCCACTCAATTTGTCTGGCAAAGTTGAGTGGTTGAGATCGGTTTGCGGCAGAAATCCATTGTCGCAAAGGAATCGGGGACCGCGCGACCATGCCTAGTTTGGGCGCACAAATCGAGGCGTCTAGCCATGGTCGGTCTTGGAAGATTGGTCAGGCGTGTAGACGGGCCCACGGTGATCGTGTTGATATGCTCAGGACCCTTTGAATCTACATCTACACCCTCCAGCTATGCTTGCGAAGATGGACGCTCGTGATCGATTAGCGACACATGTAATATGCCGCAAACCCTAATTAGGGTTTTGGATCGGTCGTGTGTACACGACTTCAACCTAACGTTTTGGCTGGCTATGCTCCTCCTTTGGGGAGGCCGACAATGTGGGGCCCACATTGGGTCGGTGGTGAACATGGTGATACCTGACTGATGGTCCTAGGCCTGATCTAAGCCATCCAAACATGATGGTGAAGTTGGATGTTCGTGATCAATTTGACACCTTAGTGGAATTTCCTGCGACCCTTTAAGCATTACGCCAGCCATACTTTGGGAAAACACACGTTGCTCTATGGCTAGGTCAGGAGATGGTCGACCAAGCAGGTAGAGATGGGGCCCTCCGGTGTGCAGGACAAGCTTGTCTGACCGGTCATGGGATAATCCACGCCGTCCAATCATGCCGGTGAAGTTGGACGGCCGTGGCCGGTTTTGAGACTGTCGTTGGCGGTCTCGTGCGCACAAAGTTTTCCAACCTCTACACCAGTCTAACCATCCTACTTTAGGCTGGTGTTCGGTGGTTATTTGGGAGGCGTGGTATGCATTCGACCGATCAGGGCATAAACGGGCCCGCTGGTGGTCATTAAGGTGGTAGCCTGCTCCTGCTGAGGATCGTCTAGGCTGGTTAAATCATGCGGCCAACTTGCGTGGTCGTGATTATTCCTGAGACTGACATGGACAGTCCAGATGCTCGATCGGCCTAGTATAACACACCGAGAGATGTATGCTCAATCGGGCTAGTATAACACACCGAGAGTTGTAGCTCAGACGGTATTTCGCGCATGCCTCATTAGTGACACTTGGAGATTCGTGTTACTCTGCTGAGAGCAACACTCAGTCGTCATGCCAATAATGAGAGTTCAACGGGAACAACACAGGAAATATAAGGCTGGTCATGCATTAATTGATAATGCTATAAATTCATGAGATTGTTGCTACATGCTCCATTTTAGGTGAATTAGTAAAGTGGAGAAGTATTCATCACTTATCAGTGGCTTTATCCTTTGCAGGATGTCAGCGTATAATTTTGGCTTTTATAATTTTAGCCTTAAATAAAAATCCACCATCAACATTAAGTCCCCTGCCTAGCGCATAATGGTTACACTATTATGGGGTAGGCATGAGATGGTGACAAATGGGTACATTGAAATGACCAAGCTAAAGTAAATGCATATTTACCGCATAGATGGACATTGCCAAGGTGTTGTCCTGGTCAAACCTGATTAGGGATTGGGAGAGAAATACGACTTGGTTGGCGTTGAGACCTTATTCATCGGACAAGCACTGCCGTAGCTCATTAAGTCTTCCCTTAGGGTTTTCTTCAACATGTATGTGGGGTTTAAAACCGCTATTCGTCGATAGGATTTTCTTGCAGAAATTCAACATGTCGAACAACATCAAATCATCTTCTTCGTATCACCCAGGCTCTTCTGCTAAACGTGCACGCCCATATGAGGTTCAGGATGAACAGCCTTGCGATGACTCTCCTGTTCGTACTCGCCGAGTTAAGAAGAATGTACCGGTTCGTTCTCCCCTTTTTTTACAGAGACGCCCGTGTATGACAGTGGTCGATGAGGATGACTTAAACAGTCCTCTTCCTTCAAATTCAAACACACCTACTCCTGTGGATCTCGATGATGCCGATCTAGGTATCTCGTCTTACGAATATCCCAACGCAGGTCTTCTCCCTATGATTGCCGAGATGGAGGATATCTCTATCCGTAATGTTGCTTAATCAAAATTCGAAGAGTGGGAGAACGTGGTGTCTACCTGTGAATCGATGGGATTCAATGTGGGTTGGCTACGACAGCGTCTTGACATCATCAAGGTTGATCGAGCCGACATCCTTGCGAACGTAGTTCCTGCTGCGAAGGCTATATTGGAAGAAGAAAAGGCTCTGGATGCGGAATCGGAGAAGGTAGAGCAGGCAGTACATAACTTGAAGAATAGGACAGAGAGATATCAAGCTAGGTTGAAGATGGTGCTCTCAAGGAACTATTATCTGCTAGATGGTCTCTTCTAAGCCGCATTCAGCTGTATTCTCTTATTGTCAATGACGTTCATGTCAAGAAGACTTTGAATATCTTTGTGGAATAAATTGCGTTGGTTTTTTGATTGGTGAAATGGGTTTTTTCATTAATGCATTTCTGAATAAATTGATAATTCAAACGTGTAATGAAAATAAATGCCTGTATTGTCGTGTTATGAGACAAAAGCGGACAATGATCAAGCATGATATGCCTTGAGCCATTTTCTGTTGATGGCCGCTTCTAACTTGCCCCCGTCCACCTTGATGATCTTGTAGTAGCCGGTACTGTAAGCCTTAGTGATTGCGTAAGGACCTTCCCATTTTGGTAAGAATTTTGGTGCAGACATGTCTTGCTGGATGTGCTTGGCCGTCTTCAAGACCAAATCTCTCACTTTGAAAACACTTGGTTTCACAGTTTTGTTATATGCCCTGGAAATTCTATTCCTGTACACCTGAGTGCGTTCCTCTGCTTTGCTTCTTCTGAAATCGGGAGTGTCTAATTCAGCTACTCTGGAGTTAGATGCTTCAGCTTCGTTCCAGTGGACCCCACTTGCTACTGCAATCCTGGCCGATGGGATTTTTATCTCTGCTGGGAGGATTGCATCCGCACCGTAAACAAGTGAGTATGGAGAAACTCCAACGGATCTTCTGGGTGACGTCCGGTATGCCCGAGTGCCATCGATGCTTCGGTCATGCCATTCTCTAGGATTGTCATGTCTTTATTCGACCGAGAATCGGATCAATGTCTTGTTGGTACTCTTAGCTTGTCCGTTTACTTGAGGATAGTAGATAGTGGAGAAAACCTGTTTAATTCCATATTCTTCAAGTAACTCTCGTACTTGTTTGTTGACGAAGGGAGTGCCGTTATCAGTGATAATATGCTTAGGCACACCAAAATGACAAACGATATACTCTTTAATGAAAGCCGCAATTGTTGCTCCTGTAGTTCCTCGCAGAGGAATGGCCTCTACCCATTTAGTGAAGTATTATGTCGCGGTTATGATATACTCGTGCTGCTTTGATGACGGTGGATTGATTTTCCCAATAATGTCCCGTCCCCAACTGTAAAATGGCCACGGACTGTTTATCGAGTGTAAAGGGGTGGAAGGAGCGTGAACAAGGTTCCCATGGACTTGACATCTGTGGCAGCTTTGAACAAAAGTGGCCGCGTCATCCTCCATGGTTGGCCAATAATATTTCTCGTGTATCTGGAGAAACAATTTCCTCTTCCCTTGATGTTCCCCTTCGTGCATTTCCTTCAGCATAACCGGGATTTCTACCCCAGCCAGGCACCGCAACAGATCACCTCCGAAGCTCTTGCGATACAGGATCCCTTCGTGAAACACGAACCGCTTGGCCTTTTGCTTCATCTTGACGGCATCCTTTTGGCTAACAGGAGTTGCCCCATCGCGGAGATAGCTAATGTACGGCTCTCTCCAGTCCCCAGCGTGGCTCACACTAAAAACCTCCAATTGATGTGGTGGCGCTTGACAATTCGAGCAGGACTTCTGAAGCAGTCGGGATTGAGTCTCCATCTCTGGCCAGTAATAGCCCAGGCGTTGAAGTCGTCGATAAAGCGTTACCACAAGTGATTGTCCACAAATTTCGTTGTGAACGCGGTTAAGCTGCAGTTGTGCTTCATCATCCCCTAGGCATCTTGATAGGGAACCGTCCGGGTTTCGATGATATAACATACCATGAAGCATGAAGAAGTTTTGCAGGGTTTTGAGACTGACCTTTCCTTGGGAAAGTGAGCTGCTGAGCTCCTGAATGATCGGAGTTCGCCAGTCGCAAATCTCGGTGTCTTTGTATTGTGACAGCCATGTCGATTCTATGGTTCTCCTCTTTACTGTCAAGATTTCTTCTAATCCTTCGAACTTCAATTTAGACGCCAGCGTTGCTAGACAATCGGCGTGTTTGTTGTTGCTGCGACCAACATGGGTTATGGTTGCATCAGCAAATTAGTTTAGTAATCTTTGTGCTTCTGATCGGTATGGATCTAGCGTCACTTCCTTCAATGCATATACTCCACTCATCTGATTCACCAGTAGCTTGGAATCACCTCTTATCTCCAGGCGCGTGACTCCTGCTTGCTTGGCTATTGACATCCCTACGAGGAAGGATTTATATTCTGCTGAATTGTTGGTACATTGGAAGTCCAGCTTGAAGGAGTGTGAGAATACTTCCCCAGTTGGAGATACTAAGACTACGCCTGCCCCTCCAGTGTTACTGCTAGGAGTGGCGGAGCCATCAAAATACAACAACCACATTTCTTCCTTGACAACGAAGATGTCTGGAAATTCTCTGGGAAGATCCTCGCGTAGTCCCGTAGTGCATTCCCCAGGGAATGCTGCTAGTAAGTCTGCGACTGCTTGCCCCTTGATAGCTCTAGGTGATTCACATGTTATGTCTAACTCTGACATTTGGAGAAGCCACTTGGAAGCCCTTCCCATCAGGACCGGTTTTGAAAGTAGGAACTTCGCAGGGTCAGATTTAGATATGAGTACCACCTTGTTGGACATCAGGTAATGTCTGAACTTCTGAATGGAATTGATTAGAGCTAAACATGCTTTCTCCGCCTTAGGATATCTGAGTTCAGCATCTCTTAATATTCGATTGAAGTAGTATATGGGACGTTCGATTTCCTCATCGTCTTCTTGAGCTAGCAAGGCCCCGACGGCGGTGTCACTGAAGGCGGTGTAGAGAAAAAGCGGCTTCCCTTGGACGGGAGACTTCATAATGGCTGGAGACGAAAGTATTCGTTGAATCTTTCGGAATGCTTCCTGTTGAGTTGCGGTTTAAACGAAGCTTGCTTCCTTCTTCAGCAAGGGGGTGAATGAGGCAACAAGCTGGGCCAGGCTAGGTATAAAACGTCTAATATAGTTCACTTTTCCCATGAAGCTTTGGAGTTCTTTCACAGTTCGTGGTGGTGGCATCGTGAGGATGGCTTGAGTCTTGGACGGGTCCACCTTGATCCCTTCTGCAGTCACTTGGAATCCTAGAATTTGTCTGAAGAGACACCGAAAGCGCATTTCAGAGGATTCATCTTCAATTTGTATTCACGACACCTCTCGAACACTTGTCGTAAGACTCCTGTGTGGTCTGCTCGAGCTCTTGATTTGACCAAAATATCATCTATGTAGTCTTTTATTTGTTTATGCATCATATCGTGGAAGATTGCCGTCATAGCGCGTTGATACGTTGCACCGGCGTTCTTTAAACCGAATGGCATAAAAGTATAATAGAAATTTCCAAGAGGGGTTCGAAAGGCCATCTTACTTGCATCGTGCTCATACATCCTTATCTGATTGTAGCCACTGTAACCATCCATGAAGGAGAACATGTTGTGTCCAATGGTGGCGTCCACTAACATGTCGATGTTGGGCAGAGGAAAGTCGTCCTTGGGGCAGCACTTGTTCAAGTCTCTGAAATCCACGCAGAACTGAATCTGTCCGTTTTTCTTCTTTACCGGAACCACGTTGGCTAACCAGGTCGGATGATGAATAGGTTTGATGAAGCCGACAGCTAGCAACTTCTGAATTTCGATCTTGATTTGCTCTTCCAATTCGTGTCTGAATTGCCTCAGAGACTGTTTGATCGTCTTGGATCCAGGTACGACACATAAATGATGGGTGACTAATTTTTCATCCAGACCAGGCATTTCCTCATATGTCCAAGCAAATACATCTTGATACTCTTTGAGAAGTTGGACAAGATTCGCGCGTTCGTCCATGGACAAAGTCGAACTGATAGAGACATGCCTGGAAGATTCTTCATTCCCGATGTTAACAATCTCGAGCTCGTCAGTTGTGGAGTTGGTGCCATCTTGTAGCTGTCGCGGAGCGTCCAATACCTCCTCTTGTGGCTCGTCGTTCTTTAAGCACTCAACTAGGCGGAGAGATTGGGTACCAGTCTCCCCTGCTAAGTACTAACAGCGGCGTCGGTATATCGTTTTCCCCTTCTGATCACGGCTTGCCTCGAAAGCTCCTTCCCTCTTGGTGTGGACATGGGTTGCGGCTTCACCGGATAAAGAAGAGTGCCTGGACAGCACAGGTGCGTCGTGGTGGATAGCCCTCGGTGCAAGTCGGTCCTCCTCCTGGATCGACGCCCACGTGGGTAGTGGGGTGCATAGGACTTTGTCTGATCCTCCCCGCGGAGCTTCCCATGGCTCGAATAGTTCCACCCCGCATATTGGTGCGTAAGGAGACAATGATGCAGGAATACAAACGACTTCCTTATTCAGCATAGTCTTCAGGCACTGATGATACGTTGAAGGGACGACCCTATTGGCATGAAGCCACGGTCTCCCTAGTATCATATGATAGTCCGGCTCCTTCTCTATGACTTCAAATTTCACTTTTGACTGAACGGGCCCTACTGATAAATTCAGATTGACGTACCCATATGTGCTGGTCTGGTTTCCTTTAAAGTCTGTCATTATGGTATGCTGCCGTATGATCTTGCATGGGCGAACCTTAGCCGTCCTGAGAGTCTTGAGAGTAATCACATTCGAAGATGCTCCTGTGTCGATGAGCGCTCTCTTGAACTCTGAACCCTTGATGCGTGCGGTAACATGTAGGGCCCGGTTGTGACCTTCCTCCGCCATCATGTCATCCTCTGTAAATGTAACATTATTTACAGATGTTTTCGATGCGTTTAGGACTTATGGATGTGAAGGAGCCAGGTGTATGTCCAGGGCTATCTGGTTAATTACAACAAACGTCTCCGCCCGCTGATTCTTCGAGAGGTGTAAAACTTCACACAAACTCTCCACTAGAGATGCCGCTTCTGATAAGCATGTAAATGCTACATTTTATACCCGTATTTATATTAGCTAGGATACAATATTTTAGTTACTAATACTATTTTAGTGCTTTTGTAGAAAGTACAAGTGAATTCGATCATCCAACGAATAAACAGCAAAATGTGAGACTTATTGGTGTTTACGACGAAAATGGCAAAATGTGGTTGGCTCCGGTATCTCCATGTATCAAAGAACCACAATGATCAAATATCTTGGCCTGGTATTTCTATATATCAGCAGCACTTATTATGTTGGCTTCGGTATTTTTATATATCAAAGAAGACTTATTATCTTTGGCCTGGTATCTCCATATATCAAAGAAAAGAATGAAATGGGCTGGCCCGGGTATTTCTATATATTAGCAACTGTGTTGGCTGGTATCTCCATATATCAAGAAGAATGATGAAATGGGCTGGCATGGTATTTCTATATATCAAAGAGCCGGGTTGGCCTGGTATCTCCATGTATCAGCAACCACAATGATAAAACAGTGTTGGCGTAAATTTACGTATAACATGAATAAAATTGAGTTTCCAAAGGTAGCCGCATTAATTCTTGAAGCACCTGCTACACTTCCAAATTTAATATCCAAGATTGTTTCCTTAGTGGCACACCTCCATCGGGTAATGACATGCAGAAGAAAAATATATGGGGATAATTAATTGGTGTTAATTTATTAATGAGAGAATATTGTGATTGTCAAGAGGGAATCGGTATTCAATGTGAAAAGATTTTGCAAGATGGTGTATGGCATGACAATATATTCATGAAGTATTATGGGATCCACATGCATGCAACTCTCACTCGGAAAGGAAAGAAAATAAAGTAATGAAGTAATATTATTTTACTTACCATTATTAGTGGGAGTGAATTATATTAAACGTGGGCATGAGATTGTGAACATGCATTTTGGTTGGTGGTTAAATATACATGCAAGGGAGATTAATTGTGATTGGAGAAAGAATTATACTTCTTACTTTAATTATTCACATGCAAAAAAATTGATAAGGAAAGAATATGTTATTCTCATGTACACTTTAATATGTGTGAAGTGGAGGAACCATAGAGTGGGGGGAAGCGGCTACAGAGCCGTGAACGGTGAAAAGAAGACGAGGGTTTGGAGTTTCATCTTTCGATTCCATTTTGATTAGCTATTGATTTTATATTTGTTTATGGTTTTTGAGAAAGCCATGTCTAGCTAATTCATGTTAGGGTTTAGATAGAAGCCAATTTAATTTATAAACTCTACGATGATATTTTTAATAATAATTCATTGACTAGTAATTTCTCTTCATATAGCTTGGTACTCAATTGTTTATGTGATTTTCTTGATTATTTATGCTTTTGAATTGATATTTCGTGCTTCGGTTAAATCCCTAGACGTGGTATGCAAGGATAGATAGGTAATGCTTTAGGATCGCTACATACGAAGCGAAGGAAGTTACTGAATGAGAAACAATATTTTAGAATTTAACATTTCATCTTCCGAGACATGAGATTGATTTCAAAATTTGTCTTGAGTAATAAATAGAGATTAGTAGAGTTTTATATGATTGAATTGGTGGAAATCGAAAACCCTAATAACCCGTTGCCTATTTTGTTGTGATTATTTATTATTTCATTTTGTCCGAATTTCTAAAACTCTAAAAAACATTATATTTTCGATTAGTGATTATTGGTATTAGTTGGTAGAGTATTTCACACTCCTCGTGGGAACGACATGTACTTGCCATTGTCTACTAGTTAGATGATGTGCACTTGCAGTATTTATTGTGGGTTTTTGAGCCTATCAAGTCCTAAGAAAAGTGAAAATCTGCAAAAATATGGAAAATAACCCACTCCCCCACACTTAAACATTACATTGTCCTCAATGTAATTGAGTCATCCAACGTAGAAATAAGATGGGAAATTAAAAAAATAAACAAAAAGAAAATAAGAGATAGAGTAGAGGGAACAAATATGATGGGTTGACTCCCATGAAGCGAAATGTATTTGTTTCCCTGCTTTCAGTAGCACACAATCTCAAATAAGGTGGGGTTGGTACCCCAAGGTAAGCTGCGAATCATATATATAAAGCCTGAAAAGTTGGGGATCAACCCAAATAATCAGTTTTGATGAAAAGATGATCCTGCAGTAATGATGATTAGTACCCAGATAGCAAAAACTGAACTCAGTCTTATTTGGAACATTCACATAAGCTTTTAGAAAATCACGATCCGAGAAACAAGGGCTCAACGGAACAATGATATCGTGACTAATTGGCCCATTATCATCTACAACGGTTTCATTATTAAGGGTCAAGGTCAGAGCTTTCTTAACTAATGGAACTAGTCGAGACTCAGTAAAAATTATAGAATCTAGTTTGGGTTTCCATTTATTAGTGTCTAGAAGCGGTGTGGAGTCTAGTAAAGCATTGACTTCACAAATAACACTATCATCATCAAAACCATACCCAAAATGAGCTAAGCAAACCTCTAATGGATCTTCCGAGTGGCTCTTGCAAAACCCTTGCGAGTGCATATTTTCTTTTCGCCCGCAACACTTCAGGCTAAGGTACCTAAAAAAAATATCAAACAAACTGCGTAAAAAGGATCTAAAGAAAATCTAAAAGAAAAATAAAAAAAAATTATATACAAAAAGATATCAATCAGAGAGTATTTTGCAACCACTCCCCGGCAGCGCCGCCAAAAACTTGATGTAGATTTTATATGATCAAATTAACTAATAATATGGATACATTTTTCGATGTCAGGGACATTCGGAGTTTGATCAAAACCTAGTTATATCCGCAAGGGCACGGGTCAATTGTAGTATCGATAGCAAATGCGGGTCGTTCCCACGAGAAGTGTGAAATACTCTACCAATTAATATCAAAAATTAAATAACCAACAAGATGATGTTTGAACGATTTTCAGAAATTTGAAACAAAACGAGATAAAAATAATTCTAACAATAAACAAAATGAGAATGGGTTGCTAGGGTCTTCGGTTTCCACCAATTAACTATGCAAACTCTACTAATCTTTAAAAATATATTCCATGCATTATCAAATATTGTTTCTCCGCTATAGTTTCCTTCGATTCATGGGTAGTGATTCTAAAGCATTACCTATCAATCCTTACACACCACGTCAAGGGATTTAACCGAAGCACGAAATATCAATTCAAAAGCATAAATAATCAAGAAAATCACATAAACGATTAAATACCAAGCTATATGAAGAAGAACTATTAATCAATCAAATCATTATTAAGCATATCAATGTAGAGTTTACACAATAAAATTGGTTTCTACCTAAACCCTAACATGGATCTAGCTAGACATGGCTTTCTCAAAAGCCATAAACATATCAAAATTAAACTCTAGCTAATGAAAAATGAAGAATCAAAAACAAAACTTCAATACCCTTCTCTCCTTGCGGCAATATGGCCCGGGGTCCCCCTCTCAAATAGTCACCTCCCTTCTTATACACCTTCCTTTTCTTTTATTTCATTAATCAAAGTATCAAAATAAATTATTCAATGAAATATCTTGCATGCAAGTTGATGTCGTCATCAGTATCTTTCCCCAAATAGTATTGCCACCTCGTTCTTCCAATGAAATAATAAACTCCCCTTATTTCCAAAATCTCCCAAATGAAGAAAGAGTTATTTTATTTCCAAAATAGTCACGTGTAAATATTCCTCAATTAATTCTTCACATGAAAAATAAATTATCTTTCTCGGTGGAATATATTTGTAATAAAGTAAGAAAGATAAAATAGTTCCCATTTTCAGTTTCCATGTGCCAACCCCACTTTGATTTCAATTCCTTTGTTGCGTTTTTGCCTCACCTATGAAACAATTCTATTCTGCTGATATATATGGAGATACCAGGCCAGCTACATTTTGTCATTTTTGTCATTGTGGTTGCTGATATATGGAAATACCAGGCCAACGCATTTCATCATTGTGGTTGCTGATATATGGAAATACCGAAGCCAACCCTATTTCAAACGATATATAGAAATACTGTGCCGGCGTAATAAGTGCAACGAAATACCAGTGCCAGCGTAATAAGTGCTGATATATAGAAATACCAAAGCCAACGTAATAAGTGTTCTTTGATATATAGAAATACCAGGCCAACATATTTGATCATTGTGGTTGCTGATACATGGAAATACTAGACCAACCACATTTCACCATCATGGTTGCTGATATATGGAAGTACCAGGCCAACCACATTTTGCCATTTTTATCGCAAACACCATTAAGTCTCACATTTTGTTGTTTATTCGCTGGATGATCGAATTCACTTGTACTTTCTACAAAAGCACTAAAATAGTATTAGTAACTAAAATATTGTATCCTAGCTAATATAAATATGGGTATAAAATATAGCATTTACATGCTTATCACCATCATCAACTCAAACACCACAAAATGATATATTTAATAAAGCATGAAAATTGAATTGTATCCATTAGTACGCTAATGTAATATCACCGTAAATGAATTGACAGAGAAAACGTCATGGATTACAATTAATTAATAACTACAAAGGATTTTAGTTCTTAGTCTCATGGTATCATTCTATCCATAAATGTGTTTGTCTTTAGTAACCTGTTGCTACTAGAACTCTTCTTAGAAATGTTATTGAGGTCAACACGGAAGCAAATGATGCCGCAATACACTGATATCGTACACGGATACCCTAAGATCGTACCCAGTACCACCAAAGTTCACCTATTAGCCTTTAGTAAACTGAAACTCATTATTGGAGACACAGACGGTGTACACGGGTACATGCATGTATGCATATACAGTGTAAAACTGGAAACTGACTGAGTAGAGTGCTAATCATTTAGCCACCGTACATAAATTCTATGACAGTCATAATAACACGAGCAGTTCCAAAGTGTACTTACTGTACAACAATAGATACAAAATGAACATAAATACACAAAAACAGAATTATGTATATATTGACCACCCAATTCACACATTTGCATTTAAATTCCTCATACTAGTTTCGACGTATTTAATATACCAACCAATGTAAACACTCAGTAGCTCACTATCATCTAGCAACATCGATACTTGTAGTAAGGTAGTAATGTATAAATAAATCTAATGCTAGATTAATTTTTCCATGTCAAAAGCAACACAAATTTAACCAACAGAAAAATAATCAAAATCTCATACCAAACTATTGTCAGCTCCGCCAGAACTTGCCAACTGATCACACTAACTTTCCCCATTATTAAGCTAACTATTGAGACAACCACGTGAGTTTCCAACAAGAACAGACCATACAGGGTAATAAAACAAAGGTATGATACCATCCAAACAAGCACAACTTCATGGGACTTTAGCCAAACAGGTAGTGGGAGAGTTGATGTTAGCAGAAACACATCCCTTTTCTTTGGCTCCCCCTTGCATAGCTTCTCTAGTACAATCAAGTCAGGGTCCCCAACTCATATATAAGAAATTAAACTCACTACCACCACTAAACACAAATTGGAATAGATTCTCATAACAACACTGGCATTTAGCATGAGCTAGACATTTCCAACGAATTTAGGGAGGGACCCCAAATTTCACAAAACCAAAATTTATCAATTTGCATAATACAAAATTGAAATCATGAAATTAACATAAAGTACGGTTATCCCATGCTTCTATAACACTTGAATTGAAAGTTTAATCCTCAATTTCTAATGAAACCCAACATGAATATAAACCCTAATTTCCCTATTTTACTTCAACTTCACATCACAAAAGAAAATTAATAAGACTAGGTACTAAATCACAACTCGTACCAAGTGTACTAACCTCAACACTCAATTTGGTAGGAACCATATCGTTCATTAGGATGAAAACCGTTCTCCTCAAATCGATCCCAAATGGAAGAACAGAAATGAATGATTTCCTTGTTTAGAAAACCAGCCAACATCAACAATATGTGCAACTCCAAGTAATCAAATCTCTGCAGAATTCACTCATGCATGATTTCAATCAATTTATCTCCATTTTCTCTAATTACCAGAGAAGCAAAAGAAAAGAAAATGAAAAAGAGAGAAAGAAGAATCCCCCCCCCCCCCGAGGAGTTCTCTTGGTCACCCTATTTTAATTTGGTTCGTGAAAATTACTCGAATGTCCCTGGCTACTCATGTAAGCCATTTGTCTTGTATACTAAAATTTCTTATTTTACCAAATCTTGTACTAATTAGACACATAATGCTCATAAGGGATAATCCAAGAGTGTTAACGTCACTCCATAACAGACTTTCAGGCACTCTAATGTAGAATTGGGTTAACGGGTTCACTTAAACCCGATAAAAAGGTACGGAATGTCACACCATTAACCCCTTAAAGAGAACTTCGTCCCGAAGTTCAAAATAAGACCGGAAGTGAAGGAAAATACATGTATTCGCCGCGTGAATAGAACACTGATGAGTTCCAAAACACACAATCCTGTTTGAACCGGAACCGCTCTGATACCAACTGTGACGGACCAGAGAATTTTGCTTCCAGCGGGTCGGATTACAGATCGCTTGGCAAGCTCCGACTCTCTAATACGCCACTAAAGTGAAAATTTCGTTTAATCCTGCACACTGTAGAAATCTCATTAGTCTCAAGGTCGTAATTCTATGAGCATATGTCCCATACCATAATACTCATAAAATTCGACAAGGGTTCCAATTCAAAAACTAAGAGACGGCCGGTTGCCTAAAATTAAAGTTGGCCAGTTTCCCAAAGTCAACGCGGGCCGATTGCCCAAAAATAACAGACGGCCAGTTGCCAAAATCAACACGGGCCAATTGCCCAAAAATGACAGACGGCCAGTTGCCAAAATCAACACGGGCCAATTGCCCAAAAACGGGAGATAGCCAGTTGCCAACTCGGCCAGTTGCCACTACTAATAACTCTCATGGCCAGTTGCCACCACTAATAATTCTCATGGCCGGTTGCCATCACTAATAATTCTCATGGCCAATTGCCACCACTAAGATTTCCATGGCCAGTTGCCACTACTAAGATTTCCATGGCCAGTTGCCACCATTAATAATTCTCATGGCCAGTTGCCACCACTAAGATTTCCCTGGCCAGTTGCCACTACTAATAACTCTCATGGCCAGTTGCCGGTGATAAGGTTGCAATCATCTCCGAATAGGTGGTATGAACTGCAAGGAAGTAACCAAGACTTTCAGATGATATGAACAACCCTGTAGATTTGTGTTGAACCGCATAACGGATGCCTACGTACCCTCTCCGTTGCTCGAATGGATCAAGCACGACCGTAGTTCATCATGAATTAGTTTAGATAATATGAACTACCCTCTATGGTAGCAATTATCTCTACCGTGGATGGTATGAATTGCATAGCAACAACCACCCCTTAACCTGCAGTCAAATTCTTTCTTCCATCCCAAACGACAGTAAAATTTTAACTATAAGGGAAATGGGTATAGCAAGCATCCATAGATCAAATAAAAACTAAATCTTAACCAATAATTCTATTAACCCCTTTAATAGAAATGCACGTTTAGATATTGTACACAAATTGCCATAACTACAAGACCACTTAAACAGTTTAGTATCACATTAAATTCAATCTCAATACGACACTTTGTATCATTAATCCGATACAAAATGATGCATAGTATTATCTTCATTTTCAAGCCGATACACGGCTAATAAATCCAAGAGTATGATCGGAGGAGTTAACTATTCTAGCACTCTGAAATTGGGAGGCATTCAATCCATATATTTTAAAGGAGAAATTCATTTCTCAGAACCTTACCAAACAACTAGACCATTACATGCCGTACACACGACTCCACCAAATGATACCAGCTACCGGTGCCTAGTCCAGAATTATCTTTCACATTTTATATATAAGATCTATCCAAAATTTAAGCAACAGTACCCAGTGACAGCACCATGTCATAAGCTACTAAACTAACACCAACTACACCAGGATATCGAAATAGATACCACTAGTATTCACCACTAACATTCCCAAGTGCTACGAAATACAAAACAATAGTTACAAAATTCACTTAATCTGTAATTCATGTAGGTAGCTCTCCACTTACCTAGTTCTACTAACAGATAATCCGAGTCTTAATTCATGAAGACTTTAGATATACAGTCCACCTTAATTTTCATACTCAATGGTTACCGCCAAACGCGTCAAAGGAATTTTAGATAAGTAATTGATCACCTTCCACTTTTACAAACAAATCCATCATCAACTCAAACACCACAAAATGATATATTTAATAAAGCATGAAAATTGAATTGTATCCATTAGTACGCTAATGTAATATCACCGTAAATGAATTGACAGAGAAAACGTCATGGCTTCCACATCAATTAATAACTACAAAGTATTTTAGTTCTTAGTCTCATGGTATCATTCTATCCATAAATGTGTTTGTCTTTAGCAACCTGTTGCTACTAGAACTCTTCTTAGAAATGTTATTGAGGTCAACACGGAAGCAAATGATGCCGCAATACACTGAGATCGTACACGGATACCCTAAGATCGTACCCAGTACCACCAAAGTTCACCTATTAGCCTTTAGTAAACTGAAACTCATTATTGGAGACACAGACGGTGTACACGGGTACAGGCATGTATGCATATACAGTGCAAAACTGGAAACTGACTGAGTAGAGTGCTAATCATTTAGCCACCGTACATAAATTCTATGACAGTCATAATAACACGAGCAGTTCCAAAGTGTACTTACTGTACAACAATAGATACAAAATGAACATAAATCCACAAAAACAGAATTATGTATATATTGACCACCCAATTCACACATTTGCATTTAAATTCCTCATACTAGTTTCGACGTATTTAATATACCAACCACTGTAAACACTCAGTAGCTCACTATCATCTAGCAACATCGATACTTGTAGTAAGGTAGTAATGTATAAATAAATCTAATGCTAGATTAATTTTTCCATGTCAAAAGCAACACAAATTTAACCAACAGAAAAATGATCAAAATCTCATACCAAACTATTGTCAGCTCCGCCAGCACTTGCCAACTGATCACACTAACTTTCCCCATCATTAAGCTAACTATTGAGACAACCACGTGAGTTTCCAACAAGAACAAACCATACATGGTAATAAAACAAAGGTACGATACCATCCAAACAAGCACAACTTCATGGGACTTTAGCCAAACAGGTAGTGGGAGAGTTGATGTTAGCAGAAACACATCCCTTTTCTTTGGCTCCCCCTTGCATAGCTTCTCTAGTACAATCAAGTCAGGGTCCCCAACTCATATATAAGAAATTAAACTCACTACCACCACTAAACACAAATTGGAATAAATTCTCATAACAACACAGGCATTTAGCATGAGCTAGACATTTCCAACAAATTTAGGGAGGGACCCCAAATTTCACAAAACCCAAATTTATCAATTTGCATAATACAAAATTGAAATCATGAAATTAACATAAAGTACGGTTATCCCATGCTTCTATAACACTTGAATTGAAAGTTTAATCCTCAATTTCTAATGAAACCCAACATAAGTATAAACCCTAATTTCCCTGTTTTACTTCAACTTCACATCACAAAAGAAAATTAATAAGACTAGGTACTAAATCACAACTCGTACCAAGTGTACTAACCTCAACACTCAATTTGGTAGGAACCATATCGTTCATTAGGATGAAAACCGTTCTCCTCAAATCGATCCCAAATGGAAGAACAGAAATGAGTGATTTCTTTCCTTGTTTAGAAAACCAGCCAACATCAACAATATGTGCAACTCCAAGTAATCAAATCTCTGCAGAATTCACTCATGCATGATTTCAATCAATTTATCTCCATTTTCTCTAATTACCAGAGAAGCAAAAGAAAAGAAAATGAAAAAGAGAGAAAGAAGAATCCCCCCCGAGGTGTTCTCTTGGTCACCCTATTTTAATTTGGTTCATGCAAATTACTTGAATGTCCCTGTCTACTCATGTAGGCCATTTTTCTTGCATACTAAAATTTCTTATTTTACCAAATCTTGTACTAATTGACACATAATGCTCATAAGGGATAATCCAAGAGTGTTAACGGTACTCCATATCAGACTTTTAGGCACTCTAATGCAGAATTGGGTTAACGGGTTCACTTAAACCCGAGAAAAAGGTACGGAATGTCACAGCAAAGATGCCCAAACATATTTAGAAAAAGGCATGAAGAATAATATGCTCAACTGTTGCAGGTGTATCCAAATTACACATGTAACAAGTGTTATCCAGATTAGGCTTAAAGACCGATAATCTATTCTTAGTAGGCAGAATACCATCTATGCATTTCCACAACAAAAATTGCATTTTAGGCAAAAACGAGACCTTTCAAAGGCTCTTATGGATAGGAAAAACTTGGAATAAAACCAACAACAGAGAGATCACCAGCCAAAATCTTATAGACTGATTTAACAGTAAAATTATCATTTTTAATGAATGGTTAAATCAGGAATCTTAATATTCATAATTTTCGGACTATTATCTTGTGTGAAATAGGCTGTATTATGTCAGAATTTCAAGTTCTAGGATCGTTATCTTTTTTTTTGGAACAAAAAGGTTAAACTTTTTATCGATAAGAAAAATGGGATTATACCCCAGTTACCCACAATGAATCCCACATATGTTAGCTTAATGACTTTCCCATGGGTAATAAGATCCATAAGAAGAGTAATCTTATTAAACCACTTTTCCTTCATGCATCACATGTAAACAAAGCTTTTCACCTCATTGATGATAACTGTCTCCACCCTAGGTGTTTTATTAGCCGCCTTACGTTATTACGCTCTCCCCATATGACCCAACAGATAGCAAAAATAAGATAAGCCATATTTTTCTACCCATATTCCTTATTTTCCTTAATTTCCAAACCAATAGTTGAGCGGAAAGGTCCATGTTCTGCACCCACTTCAGGCTACAAAGTAATTCCATATATTGTGTGAGAATTTGCAGCGCAACAGTAGGTGGCTTACTGTTTCCTCTTCTACGTTACATAAGGAGAAAATGGTACTTGGCAAGATAAACCTCTTCTCGTTAAATTGTCTGTAGTTGTTGTGGCATTTTGTAATGCAGTCAAGAAAATGGTATTTGTCAAGCTGCAACCTCTTCTCGTTAAATTGTTTATAGTTGTTATGGAATTTTGTAATGCATTCCATAAGAAGAACTGGACTTTGGGAGGTAATGCTTGATCCAAACACTTTGAAGAGGTACAATAGAGCTGTCTCAACCTAGGGCATCTGCATATGTATTGTTGCAATGATCCAGTTGTAACAGGACTTTGTTGAGAAGCCTGAAGCCAAGTTGTTGATCAATATATCTTCTTTACCAGGTACTAGAGTAACGAGGGTCTCCTAAGAATGAGAAAAGATTTCAAAGAATTCAGCTGCATTAAGATTACTTCTCATCAATATATGCCATTGTTCATCCACTTTTCAGTTGAATTGCTTTTGTGATTAGGGGTAAGAGTTGCGTAAAAAAGAAAAATATAATGCTTTCATCCTCTTTTATGATTAGGGGTAAGAGTTGAGCGGAAAGGTCCATGTTTTGCACCCACTTCAGGCTACAAAGTAATTCCATATATTGTGTGAGAATTTGCAGCGCAACAGCAGGTGGCTTACTGTTTCCTCTTCTACGTTACATAAGGAGAAAATGGTACTTGGCAAGATAAACCTCTTCTCGTTAAATTGTCTGTAGTTGTTGTGGCATTTTGTAATGCAGTCAAGAAAATGGTATTTGTCAAGCTGCAACCTCTTCTCGTTAAATTGTTTATAGTTGTTATGGAATTTTGTAATGCATTCCATAAGAAGAACTGGACTTTGGGAGGTAATGCTTGATCCAAACACTTTGAAGAGGTACAATAGAGTCAGTCTCAACCTAGGGCATCTCATATGTATTGTTGCAATGATCCAGGTTGTAACAGGACTTTGTTGAGAAGCCTGAAGCCAAGTTGTTGATCAATATATCTTCTTTACCAGGTACTAGAGTAACGAGGGTCTCCTAAGAATGAGAAAAGATTTCAAAGAATTCAGCTGCATTAAGATTACTTCTCATCAATATATGCCATTGTTCATCCACTTTTCAGTTGAATTGGAGAAGAATCCTCTATTATGTGCTTGCTTTTGTGATTAGGGGTAAGAGTTGCGTAAAAAAGAAAAATATAATGCTTTCATCCTCTTTTATGATTAGGGGTAAGAGTTGCGTAAAGGAGAAAAAGAAAAAAAATGCTTTCATTGAGAGTTGAACTCAAGACCTCCCGCTTACTAAACGGGTGCTCTAACCAACTGAGCTATGAAAGCTGGTTCGCCCTTTATATTTACCTCTTCCATCATCATCCACGAGACCTAAGCTATTCGAGTGTTCCCCTGGAATGTCCTTAGGTAAGGTTGGCTACTACTTGTCTGTGGTCGTAAACATGTTTGGCACGCGAGGCTGATGGGATCTACACACCACATCAGATATTAAGCGCGGTTCCTTTCTTTCAAGGTGTTTGCGTCACTGCCTGCATTTTAGCATCTTGGGTGGGTGGGTGGGTGGCCATTCGAAAAAATGATAAAAAAATGTGAACACTTTTTTGGGTGCAGACTGCAGACTTTCTTGATCTCATCCGTGCCCTTCATGTCTTGCTGTTCGCGAAGAGGTTATTTGCTGATCCCATCATGCTGGTGTAGTTAGGTAATCTATATTGCAACCGGTCGATGTAACACTTGCGAATAATTGTATACTCTTTTGTCCGCTACTTCATAAACAATATAAACTTCCATAAATATCATCTAACCGTCTGATTTCAAACTTACATTACATTGCGTGGGAATCTGATATATTACTGGCCCCATGATGTTAACTTTGGTCGATATAAAGATTCAGAATCTAAATATAATGGAGGATCTGGTTTCCTCTAAGGAAGGGAATGATTCAAAATTGTATATTTTGCAAAAGAATTATGTGCCCCACATGATATCATCGTGGAAAAATTTGATGATTATAGAATTCAACAAATCATCATCAGATACTCTTAAGTGTAGAGTGTAAGCCAACAAAAGTATCAAATAAGAAAAAGCTTCAAATGGCGTGAAGCAAAGAACAAACAAAACTTTGTTATATTCAGAAAATCATCAGAATCTTAAGTGAAACTTATCAAATAAGGTTTTGGCGTGAGGAACAAACAAAACTTTTATATAGAAAAGAATGAAACTTGAATTTTTGAATTGAAGAAGTGGGAGGATTTAAGTTGTTGATAAGAAGTAGCAAATCTGGGGAAGTCAGCAGGAGAATTGTTTGTGGGTATATTTGATTGTATCCATGACATTACAATTGCTTTGGATTTGTATACTAGAATGAAAGATTCTGCTGCTTATAGAGTTAAAACTATGTCTCGTATTGCTCAATGGAAGATTGAAAACATTTCCTCTAATTATGCTTATATGAAATCAGATCCGTTCAAGCTTGGAAACTGGAATTGGTAACACAACACACATTCATTTTCTTTCTCTGTTTCCAAAATTTCAATGATTTTTTGATTAAGTTTTCTGATACTTGTTACTATTATTTATCTGTGAAGGCATATATCAGTGGAGAAGAATCGAATGCTGTTTATAAAATTACACCCGGAGATATCAAATGTAACAAGAGATCATCCTCCTATTGCTTCATTTGTTATCCGGGTCATCTGTTATGCCGACAATCGAACTGTTTTGGTTCATCCAGGTGATACTTTCTGAATTCGTTTTACTTTTTCTTTTTGAGCAAATGGTTTGCGGATCATCAATCGGATGGATCAGATGGGAGAATTAGACTCACAGGAAATTATTCAATGGATTACGAATTGATGCATATGGCTTGTAATTTGCAGAGGTAACGGATAAACAATTGAAGAAAAACGACGATTTTATTTGGACAATTGATTCTTCATTTACAGGGAAGTTCATTGTTGAAGTTGAGTTTACTGATCTCAAGACAACTAGTCCAGACGTATGTCTCTCTGTCTCTCTTTTAGCCTTTTAATTTACATATACCTGGCTATCACGGCTAATTGTGCCGGATATTAGAGCTCCGGCCGGTACAGTTTCAGATTGTATAGCAAAGATCAGGCACCTTTAGATTGTTTTGGTCTGCATTATGGATACTGTTTAGTGATGGCCGTTGAAGATTCCATGACCCATTTCACTTTAATCCACTTGCATTAGACGAGTCAATGATAAAATAAATAGAACCAAAGTCGTTTAAGTAAGTGCGGAGAATTATTGGTGTCTTGAATTAGTCCACTTTAAGAGCTAACATTCAAAGTCTGATTAAGAGCTAATATTCATAATGTGACACACAGGGAGGTGAACTTTGTTCAATTTGGGGTCAAGGATTCAACAAGAAACAGTCCGATACAAAAGCTCTAGCAGGACTAGCACAAATGTTATCTGAAAACATTCACACTGATATTACAATCAATACTTCTGATGGAAAACTAGGTGCTCATCGTGCTGTTCTTGCTGCACGGTCACCTGTTTTTCGTAGTATGTTCTCGCATAATTTAAAAGAGACTGAATTATCAAGCGTAGATATTTCTGATATGTCCATGGAAACTTGTCAAGCTTTTTTAAACTACATTTATGGAAGTATTGATGATGAGGAGTTCCTTAGTAATAGGCTTGCACTTCTTCATGCTGCGGATAAGTACGATGTCTCAGAACTTAAAGAATCTTGTCATGACAGTCTTATACAAGATATTAATACGGAGAATGTACTTGACCGAATACAAATTGCAAACCTGTATCAATTGCCGATACTGAAGAGTACTTGTATGAGGTATCTAGTGAAGTTCGGCAAAATATTTGACATTCGTGACGAATTCACTGATTTTCTTATATGTAGAGATAGGGAACTCATAGCTGATATTTTCCATGAAGTTCTCAATAGTTGGAAAGGTTTCTGAAATTCTCATTCTCATAAAAGGAAATATGAAAGATGCTTAAATATATATACAGGTTGCTGAATAGAATTCTTTTGTGCAAGATCTCCAATTCACGGGGAACCTTTTTTGGTTTATTTTTTTCTTCCTTTTATTCCAAATTTAGGATAAATTTCATTTCTTTGTAAATTTAGATTTGAAAGAAGAAGAAAAATCGTGTACATAGCTTGTATGGGTGCTCTTGAATTCTATCAAAATGTAAATGCCGTTCCTATTTGGTTATTGTACAATCGCATTTCTCTACTCCAAGCAATGTTGTTTGTTAGTCATATATAACTGATATATATGTAAGTTGAACAAATCAAATGCGGAAGCTGGTTATTAATTCATACCTTGTAATCGCTCCAAATGCGGATGAATTAGGACCGGTGGATCACTTGCGTTTCACGTTCTTGAACCTTCAAACTCGGCGGTGAGTAGGTGCCACAAAAACGAGCACAAACTATATTTCCACAAACTAAATACCGTATAGAACTTCTACTTCCTCTCCAAAGGACACTAAGGGATTTTGGTGATTCTACAACTAATGTTTGAATACTAGAAGACTTTGCTAGCTAACTAGAATGCTCACTTACAAACTCTCTAGCTAGTTTGATTACTCTCCATACTTAGCTTATTACTTGCTAAACTCATTTCTTACTTACTTAGTTACTTCTCAACATATGAGAATTATGAGTCTATTTATACTTGAATTTCAAGCATGTGCTCTTGGCAAGTGTTAAGCTTTTGGGAGCAAAAATCAAACACATGTCACAAGTTCTAACACTTAGAGTCATGGAGTAAACACATGGAGTAAGTGATCAAACACTTGTTAGCTTCATGTAAATACATGGTGGCAAGAAACAATACACATGTTTCACCATGGCTTACTTAGTTGGAGAAGGATTTTTCCTTTGACAAAGTCAAGCATATGACTTTACTTATCCACCCAAGATGGACTTTGGGCATGCACACACACAATGGGTGCCCATATTTCCAACATCTCCCACTCACACATAGTGTGTGTCACGCCAAAGATGCTTCCCAATCAAAGTCCTAAGAGAAAAATGTTCATATTAGTAAATAGTTTGTGCGACCGCGAGATACCTTCATTTTGGGAGCTCCATACTAGAACCTCATTACGAGTCGGCATGGAGACATCAACCCTTCACAAAGAATGTTCGTATCTCTTTACCTCGGATAATTTGACTACACGACACAATACTCTTAATCCCTCTAGCAAGCGATGTGCACCCATGTACATTTTATCAATTGTACTCATGATTTTCGACTGAGACGAAAAACACTCGGCCAGCTATGAGTCACTATTCATGGTGTATCATCAAATTTTCTTCCAAGAAATTCATATCGTTCCAATTCAACTTAATGACTTTCCTAGACATGTATCATCATACGGGAAGTTGCATCGTATTAGAAAACATGCTAAAGTAGCATCATTAAGTATCCTCTTCATGACATAAACTCAAGTCAAAGGGGTAAATGAATTGGATATTAATCCGGTGGCTCACACAAAGAATGGCGAGGGAATCATTCATCGCTCTCACAATCGGTCGACTTAGCACATACATCACAAAGTGTATGTTATGACGTTTCTCCCACTCAAATGGGCATGTCCGGCATAAAAAAGCATATGCCATACGAGATCTTAGTCTAGTCGCCATTTAGGCGCCTAACTTGATTTTCTGCTCCAACAGTCATTCACATAGTAACTTGTTCAAAAAATCACATCTCGGCTTTATAACGTGGCTTCATTAAATGGTGGTCACATTTAATGATCGATCTCTCTATGAAATCTCATCTTAGACATAAGGCGACTTATACTTTTATAGAAAAGCCTGCTACAAAAAGCACGTGGTTTTCGAAAAACATATTTTCTGAAAATTTTCTTTTCTTTTGTCTCATCTTGCTCGCTATACTAAGCGCCAAGGCGAATTACCCTGTGTGAGTAGGCCGATTCTTGCCTCGCCAACAACTTAAATATCCGTGTACACATCAAAAGTATATGATTTCTACAAAACATATTCATATAAGAAAGCATTAATACTTATAATAATAATGTCATTATCACATGTTCTACATATCTCATCCTGTTTAATCCCATGTTCTCTACGTGAGATTGAAAAGCAATTTTCGGAATGGGCTTAGTCAAAGGGTCAGCCAACATTCTATTTGTGGAGATATGTCTAAGAACAACCTTTCTTCGTGCAACCATATCGCGTATAAAGTGGAATCTCCTACCAATGTGTTTGGTTTTTCCATGGTATTTGGGATCTTTCACATATGCTAGAGCTGATGTGCTATCACTGTGAAGCAACACCGCTTCTTTTGCGTGTTCCGAGACACCGAGTCTCTTAAGAAATCTCCTCAACTGCAGACATGACTTCTTGTACGGCTGCCGCAAGTGCAACATACTCTGCTTCCATTGTAGACAGAGCAATACACTTTTGTTTCGACTACACCAAGTGATTGCACCACCTCCAAGTTTAAAAACGTATCCAAGTGGATTTAAACTCATCTCTATCGTTGCTCCAATCGGCATCGCTAAATCCTCTGAGTCTAATATCTTCACCATGGTAACAAAGAGGAGATTAGCAGTCCCTTTAAGATAACGAAATATCCTTTTAATCTTTTCAATGATCTCGGTCCAGGGTTACTTTGGTAACGACTTACCATCCCTACTTAAAAGCGATGTCGGGTCTAGTACACAACATAGCGTACATAAGACTCCCAACCGCAGATGCATATGGTACATTGGACATGTATTTCTTTTCTTCCTCATTCTTAGGGCATTGATCGTTACTTAGGACACATGCTTTGTCCATAGGAGTGTCAATGGGTTTACAATCATGCATTCGAAAGCGCTCAAGTATCTTCTTTATGTAAGTCTCTTGAGACAAACTAAGAGTCTTTCTTGAGCGGTATCGCGTGATCTTAACACCTAACACATAATTAGCTTCACCCATGTCCGTCATTTCAAAATTAGAGGACAACCACTTCTTAGTGGCGACAATTCCTTCTAGATCATTACTCTGCTAATAGAATGTCATCGACATATAATGCTAGGATAAGAATGCTTTCACGGGATCGTTTAATGTACACACAATGGTCTTCCTCAATCATTTCATATCCAACAGAGGTGATAGATTGATGGAAACGCATATACCATTGTCTAGACGATTGTTTAAGGCCATAAATGGAACGTTTGAGACGACAAACTTTGCGCTCTTGTCCTTTGACCTCAAAACCCGTTGGTTGAGACATGTAAATCTCTTCGTCTAGTTCCCCATTAAGGAATGCAGTTTTAACATCCATCTGGAACAATTCTAAATCCAAATATGCAACAATAGCAAGCACGAGGCGAATTGAGGCAAACCTTACCACAGGAGAGAAGGTTTCCTCATAGTCAATACCCTATTGTTGAGTATATCCTTTTGCCACTAGACGAGCTTTGTATTTTTCGATTGAACCATCCGCCTTGCGTTTATTTTAAAGACCCATTTGTTTCCAATGGCCTTTCGCCCCGGTGAAGATCAACCAACTCCAAAATATCATTCTTATCCATTGATTTAATTTCCTCTTGCATTGCAAAAAGCCATTTATTGCAATCAACTGAAGAGATGGCTTCTCTAAAAGAAGTAGGCTCATCTTCAATACTCGCAGCATACATCAATATTCCCCCTTCAATCTCAAAATGACGACGGGGTACTTTTCCACGCTCACTTCTGCGTGGTTCAAAAACTTGTGTCTCTAGCGGTTCACTCCCACTAGGATGTAGACCATTCCCACTATCTTCAGCGATTATAGGTTGAGAAACTAATTCACTACCTTCGCTCGAAGATGGTAAGATATCTTCACTCTCTTCTATTTCAAAGAGTTCCAAGTTTTTGTTAATGTCACTGATTCGAGGAAAATCATTTTCAATGAAAACAATATCTCTGGACTCTATCTCAGTCATCCCTCCACTTGGATGTTCACCATACATCACATATCCTTTTGAGCAATCAGAATATCTTATAAAGACAAGCTTTCTTGCTCTAGGACCTAGCTTTCCATACACATGAGAAGCGTTGTGAACATAACCAGCTGAACCCCATGGGCGCAAATTACCTAAATTTGGTTTTTCTCCTTTCCAAAGTTCATATGGCGTAGAAGGAACCGATTGAGTTGGGACACGGTTCAAAATGTAGGCCGCAGATCATAATAGCATCCCCCAAGAAAGATATTGGGAGGTTGGCTTGCGCCATCATTGATCTAACCATATATAATAATGTCATATTCTTCTCTCTGCAACACCATTTTGTTGCGGAGTATATGGAATAGTAAGCTGTCTAGTTATTCCCTTACTCTCACAAAATTCCACTGAACATATCGGATAAATATTCGCGTCCACGGTCGGACGGAGAGTCTTCAAACTCTTCCCGCCTTGATTCTCAACTTCGCAACAAAGCGCTTGAAACAATCCAAGGCTTCGTAGCGGTGAGCAATCAAATATACATAACCAAATCGCGTATAATCATCAATAAATGTGAGAAAATAAGAATAACCATGTCTAGCTTTAACATTCATTGGTCCACAAATATCAGAATGTACCATCTCAAGAGGTTGAGCAGCACGTTTGGCCTTACCAAAAGGTTTTCTACAAGCTTTTCCTTCTAGACAAGGTTCACATACGGGTAAGGAAACTTTAGCGAGTGAGCCAAGATGGCCTTCTCTAGCTAACCGAGTCATCCTATCTTGCCCGACATGTCCTAGTCTAGCATGCCAAGTCACACATCAATAACACTACTACTACTAGCATCGACACTAAAGTCTCGGAAGAAATAGAATTAAACAAGTCTAATTTAAAGAAGTTATTACATAAATAACCATGTCCAAACAAAGTACCATAAAAGAAGATGTCCAACCTATCGTCTTCTATTTTAAAAGAGTACCCTAAACTAAGAAGAGAAATAACGAAAGTATATTATGATGAATTCTGGGTACGTATAACACATCGTGAAGTGTTAAAATGCGTCCGGAGCGCATAGAGAGCTGATATGTGCCGATTCCCATAGCATCCTCACATGTGCCATTGCCCATATAAACTCTATATGTACCACGTGAAATACGTCGATAATCTACGAACCCCGCTCGATCTCGAGCTACATGTTTTGTTGCTCCCGTATCTACAATCCATTCGGGGAGAGAGAGAGAGCAACCATTACATGTGAACACACAAATGTGTAAACAGTTAAATGAACAAAGTACCTTTTTCGGCTCGGTGCACTCACGACCAAAATGTCCTTTGTTTCCACAGTTATAGCATTTCATCTTAGATTTGTCTCTTTTACCAGCACGCTTGCCACGACGGCGCTTAGCTGGTTTTTCTGCCTTTTCCGCATCCCTTTGGCTATTTTTCTTGCGCTTACCTTGTGGTTTGCGCTCACCTTGAGCATACAAGGTAGCCACACGTGTCGCCTCTTGGCGTTCAGCTTCAAGCTCAACGTGTCGATAGATGTCAGATAAATTCTTGATGCTTTCATTATGAGTAAGAATTTGCTTCATATGCACCCAAGAATCGGCAATGATCTTATCACAGCTAAAACTTGTTGTTCATCACTTAGAACATTCCCAGCAGATTTCAACTCACGAATCATTGACGACATCCTTCTTAGATGTTCTGTCATTGAATGCTTGGGATCCTTTCGGTAGACCTCAAATTTCAGCACTAAGCTGCGAAGTCTAGTGGTGGACGTACCACCAAAGTCAAATTTTAGCTGGTCCCACATTTGCTTGGCAGTAGGAAACTCCTCATATTCTCCAATAAGATCATTGTGCATGTTACTCAACATAGTGTGGCGTGCACTACGATCTTTCTTAACCAAAGTTTCGTAGGCTTCAAGATCACGACGGTGTTGGGCAGTATGACCCTCTGCGGGTCGGACCATTTCATTTGTTAGGAGTTCCATTTTTCCTCCTTCATCCAACAAGTATCGGATTTTTCTATGCCACACATCATAGTTCTTCCCATCAAGTTTGTCACCCTTATTGAGATCAGCAATCACATTGTTGCTAGCCATTTCTACACGTTTGTTGCACAAAGTTGGACATTATTGTTATGTGTACACTCACTATATTGTCTCAAAATCTAATTGATAAAATCATATCTACACACAAATCCGAGATCGAAAATTTCGCTAGGCTCATAATCATCACCCAAATATGCATTTTAATATAACCTCTATCAATTAATTTGGACTAATAAATATTGGTAAAGCACATAACTTAAGCCAATAAAACCACTTAAAATCAACCAACATATGATGATTAGTTATCTATCAACAGAGATAAATAAGCTTCATATAAACAAAGTACATCATGTGGAAAACGGACGCGAAATCAGGAGTTTCTTGCTACTAATTTTCAAAGTACCTCGCTCACGAATTATTTTCAACTAATGAAAATAAAGCAAAAATATGCACTGTTTCGGAAACATATATTATTGAAATTATTTTCAACTAATGAAAATAAATCAAGTAAATTATTTTTCAACTAATGAAAAATAAAATAAAAATATGTCCCGTTTCAGAAGTACTGAAAAATCCACTTTTTAGTTTTTTTTTCTAAAATTCTGAAAATACACAAAGCAATATATATTTTCGCAAACACATACACTAAGTATTTTTGTTGAGCAAGACACTTATGATTAAACTAATGATATTAAATTAAACAACATGATTCAACAAATTAATCATAATATCATGTATGTTATATTTATATGAAATTAATTAAATCAACCACAAAGGTGATTGTTCCACAAAATTTATTTTAGGTCGTAGTCCTTTCGAGCCGTTCAGTCCTTGGTCCATTGGATGGTCGGTGTCACGCCAGAAATTGGAACACATTAAACCACAAAGGTGATGTCTCCACATAATTAATTTTAGGTCATAGTCCTTTTAGGAAGTGGCCGTTTAGTCCATGGTTCGTTCAAAAAATAACGAAAACGCATAAAAGGCTCTGATACCAATGTAAGTCATATATAACTGATATATATGTAAGTTGAACAAATCAAATGCGGAAGCTGGTTATTAATTCATACCTTGTAATCGCTCCAAATGCGGATGAATTAGGACCGGTGGATCACTTGCGTTTCACATTCTTGAACCTTCAAACTCGGCGGTGAGTAGGTGCCACAAAAACGAGCACAAACTATATTTCCACAAACTAAATACCGTATAGAACTTCTACTTCCTCTCCAAAGGACACTAAGGGATTTTGGTGATTCTACAACTAATGTTTGAATACTAGAAGACTTTGCTAGCTAACTAGAATGCTCACTTACAAACTCTCTAGCTAGTTTGATTACTCTCCATACTTAGCTTATTACTTGCTAAACTCATTTCTTACTTACTTAGTTACTTCTCAACATATGAGAATTATGAGTCTATTTATACTTGAATTTCAAGCATGTGCTCTTGGCAAGTGTCAAGCTTTTGGGAGCAAAAATCAAACACATGTCACAAGTTCTAACACTTGGAGTCATGGAGTAAACACATGGAGTAAGTGATCAAACACTTGTTAGCTTCATGTAAATACATGGTGGCAAGAAACAATACACATGTTTCACCATGGCTTACTTAGTTGGAGAAGGATTTTTCCTTTGACAAAGTCAAGCATATGACTTTACTTATCTACCCAAGATGGACTTTGGGCATGCACACACACAATGGGTGCCCATATTTCCAACACTGTTAAACTACGAACTTTTGTCTTTGTACTTGTTCTTTGCTTTGCAACATAAAAAAAACTAAGTGTCGTGGAGTCTGAAATAGAATTCGCCCATCTTTGAACGACTGTAGTAGCGGGATTTCCCACACTACACCCCTTACTCGATTTTGCTTAATTAATCCATTGAAAGATGTAAGATCAAGAATATTTATTGATTGAATTCATGAAATGTTTACACAGGAAAATAGAATTACACTTAGAAATTAAAGCATGCTTAAACTTTCTCTCTCCTAATGATTTGCCCAACAATTCCAAAAAGATCTCCCCCTTACAGACTCATTTAGCCCTTTATATAGGGTAATACATAGTGGATGACAGCTAAGCTCCCCTTTATTTTCGGGAATGTCTCGCGAAGTGTCGCAGATGCACAAACATTCACTCTCGCGACACTTCTTAACCCTCGCCAGGTCTCACGTCTTCTTTATGTTTTGCATGTCGTTATTCATTGCGTCGTTTATTTTAGCTCCTGCGACTCCCTCGCGACGCCGTCGTTCATTAATCCCGCGAGCCTTGTACGTTGCGATATTATGATCCTACATCTTGCCTCTTTTTCCTTGAATATTGCTTGAAGAGCGATTTGAAGGAAAAATTCATTGTTGTCATATTCCTTGGTTTTGTTGGTGAAGGAACGAGCGAAAGAATACTTTTCTTAAAAAGTACGTACTTGCCTCTATTCTTTTGTGAAGTTCCAAAGCTTCTTTGTAATACATATGCGAAGTGCCATTTCTTGTCTCGGGAATTACAGAAAATAATCAATTTCGCAATTTCTCCTCGCCTATCAAGAAATACATTGTATATTTGGATTTTACTAAAGTTCTTTCCGTCAGGTTTCCTTGGATTTAGCAGTGACCGCTTACACGTGTCTATATTTACCTCTTTTACAGGTGCATTTAATGTTATCCGGTCATAACATTTTTCTCATCTATTTATAGGAGCATCCCTTGTGAAAAATTTTCCTTTTCCTTTTCATCTTCTTCATCGTCTGCAAGTGTTCTTCTTCTTCATCGTTCTGCAAGTGTTTGCTTATTGTTGTCTCTTATCGTCTTCTTCACCACCTTAACTATTCCCTACCAGTTGTTACTCTCATGGCGTCCTTTTGTTAATTTTGCCACATCTCCAAGGCTGATTTTGTGGTTGATCAAATTTGAGATTAGCTTTCTTTGTTGAAATCATACTGGTATGATTAACTTTGTAGTTTTCTTTCTGCCATTGTTGTTTAGCAAGAACCAACCCAAAATAAGTTTATCGTGAAGGACCCTCTTCTTTCTTTGGGCTCGCCATCGAAATCTACTTCACAACAAGAATCCTTCGCACAACCAAAGCTCACTTCTTGAGCAAAATCTATGGCTTCAAAAAGACAACTGCAAGTGACAAGGTATTCAAGAAACATTTATTTTTATCAACAATACATTGTTGCCTCTGTTTCTTATTTAATTTGTCATTCGTAGGATGATAAAACTACTGGTCATGCTCCCAAAAGGCCTCGCTACTCCAAACCTGTTACTCCCGACGTTCCATTTCCTTCATTCGCACCTTCATCTCCTGCTGCGAAATCTTCGCAAGATAATTTTGTGCCCCCCTTCCCCTGGTAATATTTCCAACGACAATATTTCTATACCTCAACTCCTCATAGACCAAGTTCCTTATAACCTGTCCTACTACAAACGATCTTATACCTCCTCCTCGCTATCAATATCCCCGCTATTTCTCCAATCACTTCTCTCCTGAAACCTCCTCTTCTCATGAGGTTCCTTTGACAAAGGACGACTCGTCTTCTTTGTTTGAACAAATTCCTCTAATCTGCGGAAAATTTGGAGGGGATAGATGTGGCCTTTAAGGTCCTTTACGATCTCGTGAATGATGCCAAAAAGACTTCTACCGATCTGTCCAAATCGAATGTCTGCGAGATTTTAAGTAAGCATCTTGGTCTGAGAGGATCTCGCAAGCACCTTTAGTTCAAGAGATTAATAAGTGAAGGATGATCTCCAAGTTATGGCTGTGAAGTGCAATAACCTCCACCTTGAAAATCAAAAATTTCTCAGTATCTCACTAGATCGTGATAATCTTCGCAAGAAGAATGAAGAATTAAAAGGTATGCTCTCACCATCCCCCCATTTTTTTTTTTTTTTTTTTTTTTTTACAACTCAAACCCTTGCTCGTCCTTAAAGTATTAAACCAGAAACGAATAATGGAGATATATCAGACGGAGTCTATCGTTGAAGAAGTTCGAGTTGAAAGAGATGCTTGGATGGAGCAGTATAATCTCTTAGATAATCTTCATACCTATGCAGCCGATCAAATAAATAACTTGTCTAAAGAGAATTTTGATTTATCGCAAGAGCAAGTCTCATTAAGTAATGACTTATCTCGCCTCTCTTATGCTTTGACTAAAACTAATTTGGAGTTGGAAACTTTATCGAGATGAGAATCGAACTCTTTCTCAAGAGAAACGTTCTCTGTTGAATAAGATGGCGAGCTACTCGCAGCATATAATGCTTGTCAAAAGTTATGTGAAGAACACGAACAAGCTAAACATACTTTGAAAAACCAACTTGAAGAAATTATCGAGAGAGATAAACTTATTCAAGGTAGAATAACGTTGAGTGTAAAAGCGAAGCAATTCCAAGAACAATGTGTCAAATTAGAAAAATCCAACTCTACTCTGGCGACCGAAAACTCCATACTTGTTTCCAATGAAAAGAATTTGCGATCTCGATTGACAGGCTTAGTGGGAGATTCATTTGATGATGTCATGGATCGTTTGGGGAATAATTTCGCAGCTTTAATTCAACATCTTACTTCTCAAAAGGAAGGTAGTCAAATTATTTGACTATCTGTATTTATTCCATAAATGCTTTATTACCCCGAAAATGCCAATAATGTTCGATAAGAATTTTCTCCGATCTTGTGTATTTGTTATGCGGACTACGAGAGAAAGCTTCGCTCCACTATCTCCACCCTCGGAGTCTGATTATTCTAAAATTCGCAGGGAAAACGGACTACTCTCCGCGTCTCTTGCTCGTTCTCGCGACCGTGCAGAGCGAAGATTTGATTATATGTCTTATTGTAAGGACATTGATAGTAAGAATCGTCAAAAGGCATTGCTTCGCCAATTCCCTCTTAAAGCGGAAGTTCTTGTGAATAATATTTTGCTTTGTCCAAGTCTCTTGATCCTATACATGTTGATCCTCACGGAAGTAAGTGATGATGAAGTCCCTAATCCTCCCGATAGTGATTATGACTATGAAAGCGGCGAAGATCTCTCTGACAAGGAAGTCGTCGATGAAGATCCGAATAGAAAAATTTCTGATGAAAGTCCGGCAATTGGCGAGAACAAAGGTGATGAAAACATTTCTGAAGAAAATCCATCAACTGGCGGATGTGAAGCTGATAAAGGCGCGAGAAAAGCCTCAACCATCCTCTGTATTTGATAATGCGGATGTAGAGGGTTAAATTCTCTTTGTAATTTGTTAGAATTCTTTGTTGTTTGAGTGACTTAACTCTTTTGATTGAGTAATTTCCATATTTCTTTCTTCCTTTCTTAGTTAAGACCACCTTACGAGCATGTTCGCTCATTGAATCTTTTATTAAGTAAATCCATCCCAATCAGGGATTTGATTTTAATTCTTCTCACTTCGACAAAGTCGCAGGCCGCCTTTACATTTTCATGCAGAGGCCCATTGACCTTGCCTTATCATTTTGTGTGGTCTTCCAAGTTAGACCTCCCTAGTTAGAGGTCTTCCCACGCCACCTTTCATCGCGACAAAATCGCAGGACGTCTTTACACTTGCATGTAAAGACCCATTGATCTTGCCTTATCATTTTCCAAGTATTTTTGCCTCTGCAGGATGTTTTAGTTGCGACAATATGATAGGCCTATATATCCTTGCGAACACATAGCCCCATGACATTGCCGTCGTGCGACGAAATCGCAGGACGTCCGTACACTTTCGTGTAAAGACCCATTGATCTCGCCTTACCCTCGCGTTAGTATTATTGCCTCTGCGGGATCATTGCACAAATATGACGAGCCTAAATTTTCTTGCGAAAACATAGCCTTATGACATTTGCGTCTGTTTTGACACCCCCCCCCTAATGGAGAGCGTCGCCCTTATCATCTCCCGGTTGCCCCTTCAAGGAGGCGAAACATCGGCCATACAAGACTAGCTCCTCCCATCCGGTCTTAACAACAACCAGTTGTTTTCGCACCTCTTATCCCTTATACCTATATGGTTTATGGTTACGAGACTGCACCCTAAGTGGAGTTTTCTTCGGGCGAGTGCAACATATGCCAAGACTTGCCAAGAATGGCCGGGGTAGGTTCATCCATCCCGGCACTCTGGCTCAACCGTGTACCTCGGCGCCTTGAGCATACACTGACTCCTTGAAAGAGACCCTCGGTCGCCCAACCAGGGTATAACCTACATATATAGTTGGGAATCCAAGGTACCTCTTCCGGATAGGCTTTCATGGGCCCCAAATTTCCATGACTCGAGCTTCGGGAGGCGGTGTAACCTTCCCCCGAGCCATGTCGAGAGATACCCCCTTATATGACGCACTTTAGGTCTTACATTTGCCTCTTACGAAATGTTATTCGCGAACTAGGTGTACGCCATAAAGGTTCGTCCCATTCATTCATTCTTTTATTCAATCATTCTTCATCATTTGCTATTTTGCTTATGCGAGATATTCGCCAATTCATTCATTTAATCATTCGTTATCTCTTGTTGTTTTGTTAAGCCATTCATGACTTTTTTGTTATTCTTGTCGCGAGATCTTCGCGTATTTTCTCTGCATTTTACTGAATGTCGCAAATATCTTGCGAAGAAGTACTTCATCTTGATTCCTTTTTCCTCTCTCATTTTTACGGGTAATATTTCTTTAGATATAACCTATTCCATGGTCTATCCAACTTTTGTCCCACATCTCTTCCTTCGGGATCCATCAATCTATATGCCCCCGTACCAACTACTTCTTTGATGATATACGGTCCATCCCATTTTCTCGCCAATTTGCCTCCACTTTCACGTTGATATATTGGGGTTTCTCGCAACACCAAGTCTCTGGTTGGAACTCACGTATTTTGACACGCTTGTTATATTCTCTAGCCAGTCTTGATAATTCTCCATGTGTCGCAAGGCCTTTTCTCGTTTTTCTTCCAATTCATCCAACTTGATTAGAATGTTGCCTGCGCTGAGATTTTCTCCCAGACCTCTTTTTGGTTGTCGGAATCACGACCTCGGTTGGGAATCTTGCTTCCACTCCGTAAGTTAAGCAAAAAGGGGACATTCCCGTGGGCTTCTCTTCTAGTTGTATTATAAGCCCATACAAGCATTGGGTACTTGTTCGCACCATCCCCTATTGTGTCCTTCCAACTTTTTCTTCAATATATCAGCAATTGTTTTGTTTGTTGCCTCCGCTTGACCATTAGCTTGTGGATATAATGGAGTTGATTTTCCACATCTTATCTGAAATGCATTGAGTAGCAACTCTATATTTTGCCCTTCAAACCGCTTTCCTTCCGTTATCGGATACCAATTGTGCGAGGATCCCAAATCTGCATATAATATTTTCAAATATGAAAGTAAAAATATCCTTATCGCGAATGTGCTGGACCGCTTTCACCTCTGCCCATTTTGTGAAGTAGTCTGTTGCGACAATTAAGTATCTTCTTTGTCCTGTTCCCGGTAAGAATGGTCCCACAATGTCTAAACCCCATTTTCCAAAAGGCCACACACTTCTCGAAGAATTTAACGGTGCTCCAGGTGCATGTATCTTCTTCCCGTGTCTTTGACAATCTTCGCAGCGTCTGGATATTGCTCTCGCGTCCTCATGCATATATGGCCAATAATATCCTTGCGTCTTTGCCTTATATGCCAAAGATCTCCGCGCGTGATTTCCATCCCCACTATGCAGCATCTTCAATATGGTTTCTCCTTCTTTCCTTGATAGACATCGAAGCGAGGGTCCCTCAAAAGAACGTCGATAAAGCACGCCATCTCGTAATTCATAATTTGTTGCCCGGCTTTTTAACTTGTGTGCTTCCAATCTATTTCTTGGTACCTCGCCTTTCATTAAAATACGCGTGAAGTTCCACTCTCCGAGTCTTCCTTGCGACCTTGCATTTCATCTACCACCATCATTATATCGCTTCTTGTCCCTCCTCTTTATTAATTGATGGCGCGATGCGTCCGTATTTTGATATTCCTCGCAGCTTGGGTCTGTCATCATACTTGATATAAAGGCAAAAGCGTCTGCGAGTCTATTATCTCTCCTTGATATGTGCCTCCATTTTATTTTCGGTATCTCAGGCCGACAACACTTCTACAAGCTTCCCGTATTTACAGAGATGGATCATTTGTAGCATACTTCTACGTTATCGACAAATTGCTAATTGCGAGTCACCGTAATCCTCACATTCTCCAGTTTCATTTCTATTGCGAATCGTAGAGCATGTATTATAGCTTCATACTCCGTTTCATTATTGGTAGACTCAAATTCCAATCTAAAAGCAAAGGCTAACTTATTGCCTTCAGCGAAATCACAACAATTCCCACTCCTTTACCTTCTCCATTGGATGATCCATCCACTAATATTTCCCACCGATCTGCTCGAGTTAACAAATCTTTTGGATCTCCATGCTCTTCTTCTACATCCATCATTTCGTCCACTTGCTTCATCTTCCTCCAAAGGAAATTCTCGCGAGAAAATCTGCACAACCTGTGACTTGGTTGAAGATAATATTTCATATTTGAGTTTATAATGGCTTATTTGAGCATTCCATCTTTCGACTCTTCACCGATCTTTTTGAATTTTCATTATCGACTCGATTGGTACCTTCGTTACCACTTTAACAAGATGTGCTGAAAATATATGCGAAGTTTAAACGACGCATAGACTAACGCCGAGATTAGTTTTTCAATCTTTGAATAATTTCTTTCTGCATTAAAAGTTTTGGCTTGATATAATAGATTGGTTTTTCTACTCCTGCGTCCATTCGCAGTAAAGCCGCACTTAAGGCATGCGATGTTGTCGCGAGGTATATTAATAATTCCTCTCCACCTTCTCGCTTATGCATAATGGATATATCCATTAAATGCTCTTTAATCCCTTGTAAAGCCTTTTCACATTCGTCCGTCCACTTTAATTTCGATCCTTTTTCGAAACACCGAAAAAGTGTTTACACTTATCGGATGACCGAGATGAACCTTCCTAGTGATGCTAGTAACCCATTCGACTTTTGAACATCCTTTTGTCGCGGGTGTTGGCATATCGCGAAGCGCTTTTACTTTCTCGGGTCAACATGTATTCCTTCCTTTGATATAATGTAACCCAAGAACTTCCCCGACGCTTACTCCAAAGGTACATTTTTCTGGATTGACTTTGATGTTGAAACGCCTCATTTGTTCAAAAATTTCTTTCAAGTCTCGCATGATCTTACCTTTTTACTTTTTACTAGCATGTCATCTACGTATACCTCTAGTGTTTTATGTATCCATTCTGCGAATACTTTTTCTACCATCCTTTGATATGTTGCTCCAGCATTTCGCAAACCAAAAGGCATTTTAGTATAGCAGTATAATCCTCTTGGAGCGAAGAAAGCAGTGTGCTCTTGGTCTTCTTCGGCGAGAGGAATTTGATTGTAACCTTTGTATCCATCCAGCGATGATACTCTTTCATTCCCGGCCGCTGATTCGACTAGCTGTGGGATGTCTGGTAATGGAAAACTATCTTTAGGGCAAGCTTTATTTAGATCGGTGAAATCAATGCAAATCCTTATTCCCTTGTTCTTCTTTGGAACTATAACCATATTCGCTATCCACTCGGGGTATTTTGCTTGTCTAATAATTCCTGCATCAAATCTTCTGCAGTTCTTCTTCTATCCCAAGTGATATCTTGTTGCTATCTTTCTAATTCTTTGTTTGAATGGCTTCACATTTTTATCGATTTCCAACTTGTGACAAAGCTCACGATGGATCTATACCAGCACTTCATCCATATCCCACGCGAAGATATCTTTATAATCCCATGATAGATCGATGGTTCTTTTCTCTTCATCCGCTCCCATGTTAGTTCCAATCTTTAGCATCTTGGGTTTTCCTTAGTTCCAATATTCACTTCTTTGGTTTGCTCTGCCGCGACGTAATCGGCCTTCGGTTCTCCCATAGGGGTTGGTCCTTTTGGTTCTTTTCGCAAGATCATTTTCTTCTCCCGAGATCTCGCTAGGTATGCCTTTTCCTTCCTTTGCTCTTATCATGTAAACTCGAATTCTTCTTCTTTCTTAGCCGCCTTTGCTAGCTTTTTGCGATGCTTTGATATACTCCTTCGCTTGTTTACTTGTTCTTCGCAACACTTTACTTCATTTTGATAGTATATTCTTCCTTTAGCAGCATCCCCTTTGATTTCGCTGATTCCGGTTGGTGTAGGAAACTTGATACATTGATGAAGCGTCGACGCCACAGCTTTTATTGCATGTACCCATGGTCTTCCCAGTAATATGTTATACGGTGATTCCATATCCACTACACTCAGCGTCACCTGTGTTTCAATTTCCCCTAACGGAATATGTATTTTTATCTCCCCTTTAACTTTTGTTATAGATTTACCAAAACCTTGAATATTGTACGCCGCGAAAATCATATCTTCATCTTTATATCCCATCTTTTTGTAAGCGTGATAAAACATGATGTTCACCAGACTCCCTGTATCAATTAAAACTCCATTCACTACCCATGTTTTCACTGTGTTCTCTAGTTCCTCTCTTTCCTTGTACGCGTTTATTGCGATTACCAGTGGAGATGCGTGATCCAAGTTTTCTTTGGATATTTCCTCAGTCGTAAAAGTTATCTCTTGCTTTTCCCAATCCTTCAAAGGTGATGTTATTTCTCTATCTGTAATCTTCTTTCCTTCAAAATCTCGTTTGTGTATTCTTCCTCTGATATTTTCATGAAATTCACTAATCATTACTCTTGTGTCTGTGCTGCATGCCATATCTTTTTCACTCAATTTAAGATTTTCCTTACTCATTTTCCGGATTCAAACAACTTCAATTGCAATTTTCTCTCCTTTACAAATGATCGTCCCTGTTTCTAGCGCATATGTAGTAGCGGGATTTCCCACACTACACCCCTTACTCGATTTTGCTTAATTAATCCATTGAAAGATGTAAGATCAAGAATATTTATTGATTGAATTCATGAAATGTTTACATAGGAAAATAGAATTACACTTAGAAATTAAAGCATGCTTAAACTTTCTCTCTCCTAATGATTTGCCCAACAATTCCAAAAAGATCTCCCTTCTTACAGACTCATTTAGCCCTTTATATAGGGTAATACATAGTGGATGACAGCTAAGCTACCCTTTATTTTCGGGAATGTCTCGCGAAGTGTCGCGAGATGCACAAACATTCACTCTCGCGACACTTCTTAACCCTCGCCGGTCTCACGTCTTCTTTATGTTTTGCCTGTCGTTATTCATTGCGTCGTTTATTTTAGCTCCCTGCGACTCCCTCGCGACGCCGTCGTTCATTAATCCCGCGAGCCTTGTACGTTGCGATATTATGATCCTACAACGACAAAATCACCCATCAAACAAACAATCTGCCTAACCAAACGTTCAGTGATTATGGAAATCCATAAGCCTGGATCACTCGTACATCAAGTGCATAAACAAGTCCTTTACAGAAGCACCCCTTGAAGTTTGAGCACTACCACGGTCTTACGCAAAGGTAAATTTCGAAATGTTCCTTTGCTACGTGCATTTTATTTCTGAATGCTTCAACTACAGACCATATTTCTGCTCCCCAGTCACTTGGCATTAGTGAGCTCTGCTTCGTCATTGTGACGTAAGCCAACATTTCTCCAGATGCAACTCAGTGTTCATCATAGCAAACTTAATTCTATCTATCTCAACAATCTTTACTCAACCTTCATTGAATTACTAAGTTATTTCATCAGCATAATCGTCAGTTTGAGCATCTACGCTACAACATTCAGTACTACAGCAATTCAAAGAAGAAAAAGTACCAACATAACTATCAATCAATAACATTAAAGCTTCATCAATTGCAGAACTTCTTCATTACAACCATTCTAGTTCAAAGGAAAACAGTACTACTGCAGATAATTACAAAAACCTTGAAACACACCTGAAATTTCTACCAACGGTCTTCAAGTTTTTTACATCAAAATTGAGTTTGAGAACAGCTACCTCAACTCAGTTCACCGAAATGAAACATCCAAAAAGACCTTTCCCATACTACTACTACAACTTCTTTCAAACAACAAAAGTTGATTTCTAAGACCTTCGTAAACAACCAGTACCAAAAACATCCGAAAAGAAAACATAGCCATCATCACACTAATACCAACAAAATAAAATTCATCAACAGTAACAGAAAGATAAAGAAGTCAAGGAGCAAGTACCAACATGATTGGTTAGCAAAAAACTAATTGATCATCATTAAACTTTTTTCAAAGATTAACTACCCTTCTCCTACTAATACCCCAGGGGATATTCTTAATAATCTTCATCATCGTAGCTCCACTCGTCCTCTTCATAACTATACTCACTCCCTGAAGATGCAGGAGGTCCATAATTGTCATCAGAATCTTTAGAAGCATCTGAATCAACCTCCTCACTCTCGTCCACCAACAACTCCTCATCAGTTTCTGTTTCTTCACCCTCATGCATGGTTCGTGAAAAGATTGAAGGATTGGCCTTCTCCTGCAAATACCTCCGATAAAGCTGATCCTCCCGATACTTTCTCATCATCCTCTTTTCTTCAGCAGCATCAGAATCCTCTTGAATTGAATCAATTTCCTCAACGAAATATTCATGGCCATCATCCTCTTCCTCTGATTCAGTCTCAGTGGCACTTCCACACCTTTTACAACCATACTTCTCTAGCCTCTCCTCATGCTTTCTCTCATCTCTTGCCAACCGCTTTTTCTTCCATGCAGCAAATTCAGCAGCATTGTTTTCTCTTTCTCTCTTATTCTGTGCCTCTCGGTATTGTCGATCTAACTCCGCTTGAAGTTCATTCCTTAATCTCTCCAACTCTCAATCATCTAAGGTTATTGCTACACTTTTTTCAAGATCAAAAGAAGCAGTGGTGGGAGGAACATAAAGATTTTGTTTATCAAAGTTTGTCATTTTTTAATCCTCTACTTTTTCTCCTAATTGTTTCCTTTTCTGGCTATAAAATTTACTATAATTTTTTTCTTTTGATAAACTCAATTTATAGACCCCTAATCAAATACCATTCACATCCATTTAAGAGTTTTGGTTAAATGTCTCGTCTCTTGGATATTCACGCCTATTCAAGACCTTTCGCACCTTCTCCAGAAGCATCATTACTCCATGCAAATTACTTGTAAAATCTAATTCAGACGTTTCGTTATTCAATAAACCCTTCAAAATTGTCATTAAGAAGAGCATGGGTGGTTCACCTAATCCGGATAGGGCTAATTGTGCACTAATAATTTTTTTTTTTATGCAGGTCCAGGATTAGCAACACTTGTTGAGAGGCTATATTGCAAACCAGGGCGCATTGGCTAGGCATAGTGCAACGCTGCTTTGGAATATACCAAATTATTTTTTCAAAACCTTTCACCAACTTGCTATCTCTGACTTTGGTCAACAAAGTTTTCCTAAAAAGTCAAAAACTCTTCCCGCCCTAAACAATTACCCAACCACCCAAATCCTAAATATGGATGCTTTAATCACATTTGGTAGTTTGTGCAAAGAAAAACAAGACAAGTGCATTTATACTTCAACAATCCATTTTTGCATATTTTGCATAGTGTTGACATATGCAATCAATGGTTATCAAAAGTTCTTGTCTTGCGTCATTGAGAATCTTATCATGCTAATGACATGTCCTAAAACCCACGTGAAAAATTGTACTACAAAACCAAGACATTATCAAAATTATCTCAGTAAAGTTGGGGAATCGTCTGGCTACAGTACTACCAAGAGCAGTCATGTGTACAAAAATAACATAGTTTCTCAAGTTATTACCCCCTTCCAAGAAAAAAACCAGCTTTCTTCTTCAAATATTTCCCATTTTAAGGTTCAGTCTTCAAAAGAGAAATGTATCAGATACTCCCTGACTATTATTGTGTCATGTCATCTTCATAACATATGCTCCCCAGTCACTTGGCATTATCTCATCCAGATACTTTATTACCCTCCACTACTTTATTTATATGGAGAATTCTATTTCAAAAAACTACACTAATCCTTATCATCTGGATGTTCAAAACCTTGCTTCCCTCATGGAAGAAAAACTCACTTCACCTGCTTCTCTCACTGAATCTGTTTTCATTAATAAAGAAGTTGTTTTAGCTGAAGATGATAACAATTGGAAATGGTGCATGGTTGGATATATTTGCAGTGAAACCTTGGTATCAACCTCTTCCATTAGACATCATATCTATTCTCAATGGCCACTAGCTCAAACTCTAACTGTTACAACCTTCAGTGGTCCTCGAAACAAAGTTCTGATAATATTTCTAGTTGAATGTAATTTCAATAGAGTTAATGAACAACGACCATGGTTTGCTTGTGGTTTCTTAATAGTTTTGAGGGTAGTCCCACCAACAGGTTTGCCAGCACACTACCAAGTTTCCTTCGATGAAGAACTATTGTGGCTCATTCTTTGTAATGTTCCATTGGAATGTACTGAATTTGAAGATCCTAACTTTCAGGATGGGAGAATTGATGGAAGCAAATGCTCCTTATGAGAATCACCCTCTAAAGAAGAATGTCAAAGTATGTGTTCGTATTTCAGTTCAAAGAGCCCTTCCTGTTGGTATCCTCTTAATCACTAGAGGTCGCATCCAGCCATTTCTCATAGAATGCAGATACTACAAAGTCCCAAGAAATTTATGCACTTCTTGTCGCATCATTGATCATAGAGAAGCTAACTGCCCTATTTGGATTGCTAAGAGAAAAGTAATAAAGGAACCCGGCGCTTTAGCTTCTAAGTATTCTCTACTTCAAGTTCTTAGGATTATGATGCCTTCCATTTATAGTTCTTCCCCTACTCATCCTGAAGCTGCCAAGGTTATCCCTGATTCTTTGATGAGTACTGCTGATATCATTCCAGATACGCAAGATGTTTTTCACAATATGCCTATTGATGCTCGAGAAAAATAAGTAATGAAGGTCCAAAAGGAGACTAATGCTAAGCAACAGTTCCTAAAGGATAACTACTAGATGGGTCAATTTGTTAATAGATCAGCTACTCTCAAAATCCATGATGTTGGTCAAGTCCTACAACAGAAGTTAACTGATCAAAACAATGGTCTTCCTGTTATTTTCAAGCTGACTAGTGCGATCCAAAAGAAAACTTTGCTAACACTCGATTCTTACTCTGAGCGATTAAGTGCGGACCGATTGAAACGCGCTAACTCTTCTAGAATATTCAAATCGACAGTTTTTCCTACTCAGAATTCTAGCATTTCTAGAGAAGGGGTGATTTCTTTAGCTGCAGAACATAATGCTCTTTCTAATCTCTAGAGGAAAATTAATCCTAAAGCTGATATCAGAAAACGAACTAGAGCTAGCACCTCAGCTCTAGCCAGTATTATAGTTTTCCCTGAACCTATTGATACCTCTGAGCCAGACTATACAAATTTGTGTCCCCAATCACCAAATTGGGGGAACTCCCCACTATCAACCTTACCAATTTTTCCCTTAATACCCATCCTTTGATCAATTCCTTTAGTTGTTACAATGTGCCTACTGATACTTCCCTGGAAAGTAATGGTGTATGCAATAATTATCCTCACGATGTTGTTAACTTGGATCTCAACTCTGTGATAAGTGCATATTTCACATATATTTGGTGTTAATTCCATGCTAGTATATGTTGGTTTTCTTGCAAATTATTGTATATTACGCTTCTTTTCTTTTATTTGTGTTTTGTTAGGTAAATCATCCAAAAGAAGTGAATATGCACTTAATTGTGCAAGGAAAGAAGCTAGCTATAAGTGGAGAAAGGCCAAAGACCAATTGGAACTCGTATGAAGAAGTTATGAGCAAAACAAGAACTTGGACTAAGGGCTAAATGGTCATTTCAAAGAGAAGTGTTATTGGCATCATCACTGATCGTTAAGGGGCACTTCCTGTTAAGGGGCAGTCAAGCTCAAAGGAACTGCTAAAGGAAGTTATATCATTTACTATGGGGAAGCCGAAATTCAAAATCCGTTGAAGGCACCCGCCTTCGTCTTCCCTCTTCCTAAACAGAACACAGGTAATGGCAGACTGAATTTGATGATCATGATGATCACGACGGTGATGAATTTTGGAAGCAGTGACATTCAAATTTGAATACATCACTGGGTTCCTGGAGATGATGAAAAACTTGGGTAGGAGCCTGATTTCAATTCAATGGGCTCGAGCAGGTTCAGGGAGATGATGATGCTGATGATCGTGATGATCAAGATGTGACGATTTTGGAATGATTCTTGAATTCGAATAGTTCAATGGGATACTGAAGCAGTTAGAAGACTTGGGTTATGCTCGATTCGAGTTTATCCGAGAAGAAGCGTAATTCTTTGCTGCCATTATCGTGATCGCGATGATGAACTGGTGGTTGCTGCCATCATTACAAGATGAAGAATAGATGAGGACTGAGCTTGGAAGAGATGGTGAACAAAGATAAGCTCGTGATGATCACGTTGGTGATGTCGATGCTAGCCTTTGGACGATGATGATGCTGTGTTCGATTGATGAAGCTGTTGGCAGTGAAGATAAGAAGGGCTCGATGTTCAGGGAACTGTTGGTAGAGATGATGGATCTATTCACGATGGAGCTCAGAACCATGCTGCTCGAGTGTATCCATGAAGTTGGCAGAGAAAGGTGAATGAAGGTCATGGCTGCTTCCATTCTACTTTCATGTACAATTCAGAAGAGGGAATATGGCGATCACGTGGTGTGGTGAGAAGACGTATGGTGGGCCCGTGTTTTCAGTACTTTTGCAGGAGGCTTTGACGCGTTTTGGAGAATTGAGGATTTGGTGCAAAATGGTGTATCGAAGAATAATAGATCAACGGTGTAGATGAAGACATATGGGGTCCCCAGGAGATCGAATGAATGAGGAGGCATGTAGACATTTCTAAAGTACGACCTGCCTGCACCGAATCAGCATCTTTTGCTCTTAGATAAACCACACCGACTTTGAATCTCTATCTTGTACGACTATTGTGGATCGGCTAGGGTATTTGATGCCTATAAATAGCTACCTAAACCAAAAGAGAAAATAACTTCTTCTTTTATTATTCCTTTTGTATCTAGAGACAGAAACAGAGAGAGAAATAATTTATGCTTCTGGCTTTTCTTGTGAGCTTTTATATTTAGTTTCAATTTCTTTCTTTCTTATTTATTTAATTCTTATTACTTTTTAGCTATGAGTAGCTAAACTTCTTTTTGATTAGGGATGATTTCAAAGTCCTGAACAATGAAGCTTTAATTTATTAAACCAAGTTTATTTCAAGTTTTATTTTATTGTTGATTATCTTTATTATTTTTAATGTTTAAGAATATTGAGGGGTTATTTAAAGTGATCAATTAAATTAACCAATCGATAATTCTTCTACTAGTATTGGGGTTGGTGATACGTGTAATTGTCACTCAATTCTTTACACAAGTAGTAAATCGCAAAGAGCGACGGAGGATTCTGTTAAGCAATTGTGTGTAAAGATAACACTAGTAAGCGGGCCTAGCCTATGCGTCTGATGCTAGGATCAACCTGATTCACAGAGTGTAAAGCATTCGTTAATCTACACCTCGAGAGCTTATTCGTGGTGGGTTAGTTGGATAGAAACTGGTAGTCGAGCGCTTCCGTATCCAGTGACAACATGAATCCGGGGATAGCAGAGCTTATTGCTATTCTACGGTTGGTAACAATATAAATTCAACAATAGATAAACTTGTATTCAATTAAGTTTCAGTTCAGTGACGGCGAAGGATTCCCTAGTCATCTTTCTTTTTATTATTTACAACAAATCTCTTATATTTTCTTTTGTCATTTACTTTGATTAAAATCTAAAAAACCCCCTTTCGGTTACTTTTTAAACAACTAAATTCTCCTTGCTCTTCGTGGGAACGAACTCCTTTCCATTATATTACCAGTTAATTGTGTGGGAAGAAGTAATTAATTTGTTGTGTAAACGACGCGCATCAAATTTTGGCGCCGCTGCCGGGGAGCAGTCGGTAGCTTTAGTTGTTTCTTTTAATTTAATTTTGTTTTTTTTTTTAATTATCGTTTTCTAGATTTTGGTTTCAGGTACTTAATCTCTGGAACCGAAAGATTGGGATTATCTGAGGTGCGGAATTCAAACCCGGAAAGGAACGGTACTTCAAGCACGTCAGTAGTTAAAACTAGAACATACTCAGAAGAGATGGTTAATACAAACGACGAGATAGATCCTCCACCTCCAGAGAGGAAGACGTTGAGAGATTTAACATCACCATGTTTAGAATCTCAACCACTGTGTATTACTCTAACCGACACAGTGGAACTTAAGTCAAATCTTCTTCATTGGATTCCAAAGTTCAAGGGACTACCGGGTGAAGATCCTAATCGACACTTGCAGCAGTTTCAGAATATAGTCAGAAGTATGAAAAGGAGCGATGATGATGATGATACAGCTTTTCTACAAGCTTTTCCGTTTTCATTAACGGACCAAGCAGACTCATGGTTCTATTATCTCCCTTCCGGAAGTATTACCACATGGACCGAAATGAAAAAGTTGTTTTTGGAGAAATATTTTCCTGCTTCTAAAGCTGCAGCTATTCGTAAGGAAATCAGTGGAATTGTACAAATTTCTGGAGAATCTTTGTATGACTATTGGGAGAGGTACAAGAAATTGTTGGCGAGTTGCCCACATCATCAAATACCACCACAACTTATCATTACACACTTCTATGAGGGGTTACTACCGTATGAGAGACACTTGATTGATGCAGCTAGCAGTGGTGCACTGGCTAATAAAACTATCGAGGAGGCTACTAGTTTGATTGAGAGCATGGCTGCAAATACACAACAATTTTATACTAGAGATTCATCGGTGGTTAGAAGAGTTAGTGAGATGGGAGATTCTTCACACATGGAGCAATGAATGAGTAATATGGAAAAAATGGTACAACGTATAGCATCTCTGAGTTGTTCCTTCATATGAAGAGGATGCCGAGGTAAATGCTATATTTCCTAATCAGAGGCCAAGATATGATCCCTACTCTAATACTTATAATCCTGGTTGGAAAGATCACCCAAATTTCAATTATGCGAACAAGCAAGCTGCAGCTCCTAATCCATATGCGAGACAAGGTGGTTTTCAACAATCACAACTCCAGCCTCAAACTCGGCAACAAACTCAGAGTTCCAGTTTAGAGGAGATGATGAAGGTTATGATGCAAGAACAAAAGGGAATATCTCAGGAAAAAGATGCTATCTTGCAACAAAACCTACAATATCAACAAAAGAATGATGCTGCTGTTAGAGACTTACAAATGCAGATGGGGCAAATGGCGACTGATATGAATTTGCTAAAAACACAAACATCAACAAAGTTACCATCACAACCTTTTGTGAATCCAAGAGAGAATGTGAATGATGTAACTCTAAGAAGTGGGAAACAAACAGAAGAGCCAAAGCAACAAGAAAAGGTTAGTAACGACATCGAAAAGGAAGTAGAAGAGGAAACTATTCCAAAGGAAAAGCCAACCTCAACTGGCCAACCTGAGGACACGGTTCCCACCTTCACCACACCACCTCCTTTCCCTAGTCGTTTTGCCAAGTTAAAGAAGCAAGCTCAAGACAAGGAGATCATGGATATTTTCAGCAAGATACAAATCAACATTCCATTTATTGAGGCCATCAGAACCGTACCCAGGTATGCCAAGGTTTTGAAGGATTTATGCACAAGGAAGGATAAGTTGATTGCTAATGAAATTACTCAGGTGGGCGAAAGTGCTACAACTATGTTACTGAAGAAGATGCCTGCAAAGTGTGAAGATACGGGTGGCTTCACAGTGCCAATTATTATTGATAATAGACGATTTGAGCGTGCTTTACTTGATCTGGGAGCATCCATAAGTGTTATGTCTGCCGATGTTTATGATTCTTTGAATCTTGGACCTTTAAAAGAGGCAAAAATTACTATTCAATTGGCAAACAATTCTAATATATATCCTCAGGGAGTCGTGGAGGACGTGTTAGTTCAAGTGAATCAGTTAATCTTTTCGGTTGATTTCTACATTGTGGATATGCAAAATGGAGATAATTGTTCATCTACTTTGTTACTTCTTGGAAGACCGTTTATGAAAACTACAAAGACGAAGATTGATGTTGACAGTGGTACACTCACTATGGAATTTGATAAGGAGATCATTCGCTTCAACATATTTGAGGCCATGCGTTATCCTAGTGATGTGCACTCCGCTTTCTCTATTGATGTTATTGATTCGTTAGCACAACAAATGTTTGATTTGAGTAACGAGGATGAACTCCGAGTTTTGTTGCGAAATAACATCGATTTGGACGTTCATGGGCAGCCGAATGTGGACATCGACCTATCCAAAGATCTAGTGGAGATGTGTGGTGCTTTAACAACATTACAAGAAGTTCGAACGGGTAATATTTCTTATATTTCTTTACCCGTAACTAATGAGGTTCCTTTACCTTCTATTGTGCAGGCACCTAAGATAGAATTGAAGCCTCTTCCCGATCACTTAAAGTAAGCTTATTTGGGTGATAAAGAGGAGCTTCCGGTGATCATTGCAAAGAACCTCACTGCCATACAAGAAGAACGTCTACTTCGGGTTCTGAAAGAGCACAAAACGGCCATTGGTTGGACGATTCTTGACATTAAAGGTATAAGTCCATCGATGTGCATGCATAGAATCCTTATAGAAGATGATAGCAAGCCGGTACGTGATGCTCAGCGTAAGCTTAACCCCCCAATGATGGAGGTCGTGAAGAAAGAGATCCTCAAATTACTAAGTGTGGGGGTGATTTACCCAATTTATGACAGCAAGTGGGTTAGTCTTGTGCAAGTGGTGCCTAAGAAATCAGGTGTCACTGTTGTTAGAAACCAAGATGATGAACTTGTTCCTAAACGAGTTCAAACAGGATGGCGAGTGTGCATAGACTACAGAAAGCTCAATTCGGCTACCCACAAGGATCACTTTCCTCTGCCTTTCATAGATCAGATGTTAGAGAGGTTAGTGGGACATTCTCATTATTGCTTTTTGGACGGTTATTCGGGTTACAATCAAATAGTTATTGCACCGGAGGATCAAGAGAAGACTACATTTACTTGTCCTTTAGGTACATTTGCATATAGAAGAATGCCGTTCGGTCTTTGCAATGCGCCTGCCACTTTTCAGAGATGTATGGTCAGTATATTTTCTGACTATGTGGAAAAAATCATTGAGGTATTTATGGATGATTTCAGTGTTTATGGTGATTCATTTGATATTTGTTTAAATAATCTTGAACTTGTGCTTAAAATATGCATAGACACTAATCTTGTCTTAAACTGGGAGAAATGCCACTTTATGGTAAACCATGGAATTGTGCTTGGTCACATCGTGTCCTGTCAAGGGCTCAAGGTGGACAAAGCAAATATAGACTTGATTAGAAACTTACAATACCCCACTTCGGTGAGGGAGATTCGCTCGTTTCTTGGTCATGCAGGTTTTTATAGGCGGTTTATCAAAGATTTCTCCAAAATCTCAATGCTGATGTGCAAATTGTTGCAAAAGGAGGTTGCCTTTAACTTCGATCAGGAGTGCAAGGATGCCTTTGAAAAATTGAAGGAGATGTTGACTACTGCACCAATTATTAAGTCACCCCGGCCGGAGTTTGCCGTTCGAGTTAATGTGTGACGCAAGTGATTATGCGATGAGTCGTTTTGGGTCGAAAAGTAGACAAGAGGTCGCATGTGATTTATTATGCATCAAGGACCCTTAATGAGGCTCAAATCAACTACTCAACCACTGAGAAAGAGTTGTTGGCTATAGTATTTGCACTAGAAAAATTTAGATCGTATTTGGTGGGTACAAGAGTGATTATATATTCTGACCACGCAACACTCAGGTACCTACTAAAGAAGAAAGAAGCTAAGCCAAGGCTTATCCGGTGGATTCTTTTGCTACAAGAATTCAATATTGAAATTAGAGACAAGAAAGGTGTTGAGAATAATGTTGTGGATCATCTTAGTAGACTTTTTGTATCCGAAGAAGAACTTCCCTTACAAGATCGTTTTCCGGACGAACAACTTTTCTCAAAGTAGAATCAACACCTTGGTATGCTGATATAGTAAACTATTTGGTTACAAGGCAAGTACCTAGTACGATGTCTAATTTTCAAAAGTTAAAGCTTAAGAAAATAGCCAAACAGTATGTGTGGGATGAGCCCTACTTGTGGAAATATGGTGCTGATCATATTATCCGCAGGTGCGTACCTAACTCTGAATTTCAATCAATTCTATTTTTTTGTCATTCTTATGCTTGTGGTGGTCACTTTGGTTCTAAACGTACTGCTCTCAAAGTTCTTGAGAGTGGCTTTTATTGGCCTACCCTATTTGAGGATGCATATGCTTTTTGCAAATCTTGTGATAGATGTCAACGTACGGGCAATCTAGGTGCTCGAAATCAAATGCCACTCACACCTATTCTTCATGTAGAGATTTTCGATGTGTGGGGTATTGATTTTATGGGCCCTTTTGTTAATTCGAATGGAAAATATTATATACTTCTTCTTTCAGGATTATGTTTCGAAATGGGTGGAAGCTAAAGCCACCCCTACTAATGATTCTCAAGTTGTTTGTGAGTTTGTGAAGGAATATATTTTCTCTAGACATGGTACACCAAGAGTGGTTATCAGTGATTGAGGCTCGCACTTCAAGAAATCCTTTCATGCTCTCCTCAAGAAGTACAACATTACTCACAAGGTTGGCACGCCGTATCACCCACAAACTAGTGGGCAAGCTGAAATTTCAAATCGTGAAATTAAGTCCATTCTGGAGAAAACTGTCAATACTACGACAAAAGATTGGAGCTTCAGGCTTAATGATGCACTTTGGGCGTATAGAACGGCATATAAGACACCAATTGATATGTCTCCATATCGATTGGTTTATGGAAAAGCTTGTCATCTCCCAGTTGAAATTGAGCATAAGGCTTTTTGGGCGGTAAAGATGTACAACATGGAGTATGATGAAGCTGGGAAACTGAGGAAGCTACAAATAAATGAGCTAGAGGAAATACGTAATGATGCTTATGAGAGCTCTCTTATATATAAGGAAAAGACGAAGTTATTCCACGAAAAAATGATTTCTCGAAAATAATTTGTTGTGGGACAAAAAGTTCTTTTATTTAATTCTCGTCTTAAGTTATTTCCTGGCAAGCTAAGGTCCCGATGGGTGGGACCATTTGTTGTTACTAATGTTTTCCCTCATGGTGCAGTTGAAATTTCTAGTCCCAAAACTGGGAAAGTTTTCAAGATCAACGGCCATAGACTGAAGCCATACTACGAGAACTTCACTACAGTGGATGTTGATGAGATTGAGCTTCGTGATTTACTTCCTCTGGAGGAGTAATTTGGAGAATGCCAAGTCGGGCCTGAGGACGTAAAACTAAGCGCTAAATGGGAGGCAACCCATCGGTTTTGTATCTCTATCTTTTGTATTTTATTTTTCTTAGCTTTTCATGTCATATTTTGATTTCCCACCTTGACTTTACTTAGGAAGAGTCAATTACATTGAGGACAATGTAAAGTTTAAGTGTGGGGGAGTGTTTGGATATTTTGCATATAGAGTTTTTAGCCTTTTTGAGTCAAAATTTTTGTATATATTTGAATAAAAAATCCAACTTATAGAGATTTTAGAGTCACTAGCATACTTCTAGGTATGTTTACATAGAGAATTCTGACCGACATAACTGAACTTGGAAGTGTTAGGGAACTACGTTCGGATTTCTTTCTTGTTAGAGTGTTAACTAATGGATTTAATCATGCCGGTGATGAAAATTAGGAGCTGGGAGAAATGCATTATTAGAGTTGATGATCAATCATTAGTGGAGACTACCCATTTTCAAATCAACAGAGGCACCAGACCAATTTTCTTTGTAGCTGACTAAAGAGCTTTCTTTTGAGTGTGTGTCACCGTACGTTAATTCCTAGTAGAATGGTGAGCTACCCAACCTCCCACCAATAGAAGCACTACTCTTTGATCTCTTGAGTGCTAATTTTGTCAATCATGAGGGTGACGTCTATAGATGAACACCACCTTCTTGTAGTTTGATTTGCAGTTAGCACCATTGTCTCTCTCGCCACCAACAAGTCCATAGAAACACCATCATCATCAACAAGTGGAGCGACATCAAAATCTACAAGGAAAGTTGAAGACGTTTAAGGTTTACAAGCAACAATTCAAGGAAGAGCAAAAGTTCATATCTAAGTAAAGCAACATACAATGAGCAGATTTTTATATATATGTTGAAGACTTACACATAAGGAGCATAAATTATATCCAAGTATGAAGACTTATTTGCAAGAGCGAAGAAAATCAAAAGATGAGAATTATTGAAGTTTATGATACGAAGACAATACAAGTTGTGAAGATCAAAGTGGTAAAGTACTTCTTTTATGGCCATGTTAATTTTAATTTCGTTATTATTTTTATAGTTGCAATCTTTTTGTCAAAAAGAAAATAAAAAAAAAATACAAAATAAAAAAAAAAATATATAGAAAAAAAAAGAAGGAAAAAAAAAGAAAGAGAAAATACAAAAAGATTTGCATTAGGTTGTTGTTCGTTCAATAAGGCCATGGGCGAGAAAAAAGTTTCAAGCAACAAGGAAATTGAAGAGAAAAGAGTTACAAATTGTCAAAGTTCTACGAAGTTCAAGAGTTTATCATCAACGAGTTGAAGACCGAAGACGAAGACCAAGAAGATGAAGAACACGAGCCAAAGGAAGACGTTTCTATTGGATGTTGTGAGAGTGGTGCTTTCATCATTGCAATAAGATGTAAAGGTGGTAAGTACTCCCATCCTCGATAATAATGGTTGATTTCCTTTCTTAGAGATCATCAGAGAAATATCTTTGTTTTCCACGATTTTGTGGAGTCTCCAGAAATATTTCGGAAGGTTTACTTCCCACCATTCAACGGGTGTAGGATTTCTCTCTTCATTCCTACCTGCACACATGTGAGACCCATAAAAAAGCTGTCTTATTGAGTGCAATTATCATAAAACCCTATTGGTGAGGCAGAAGTCGAGGAGAAATGCTTATTGATCGCTCTCAAACACGCGTTCTCTGATTACGGTGTGGTTATTTCTCACTCAACATTTAAGAATGAGAATATGTTCTTTGGTATTTCTAACTTCTTATTACTAGCATCCAGAAACTCTATGTCCTCATAGCTCTTTGGATGCTTGGGAAGCTGGAACGCTTTGAAGTTTGAGTAGGTTTTGTGGGTATACCTCTCGTAAGCCCTCACGAGACTATAACTCGTCCACTAGGGACACCTAGGGGTTTAAAGGCCTGTCGCACATGCTAAGTGCAACCGTATCCTCGGCGACAGGAAGTTGTTGTATTTTAGTTTAGTTTGCTCGAAGACTAGCAAAAGGCAAGTGTGGGGGAATTTGATAAGTGCATATTTCACATATATTTGGTGTTAATTCCATGCTAGTATATGTTGGTTTTCTTGCAAATTATTGTATATTACGCTTGTTTTCTTTTATTTGTGTTTTGTTAGGTAAATCATCCAAAAGAAGTGAATATGCACTTAATTGTGCAAGGAAAGAAGCTAGCTATAAGTGGAGAAAGGCCAAAGACCAATTGGAACTCGTATGAAGAAGTTATGAGTAAAACAAGAACTTGGAAGACTAAGGGCTAAATGGTCATTTCAAAGAGAAGTGTTATTGGCATCCTCACTGATCGTTAAGGGGAACTTCCTGTTAAGGGGCAGTCAAGCTCAAAGGAACTCATAAAGGAAGTTATATCATTTACTATGGGGAAGCCGAAATTCAAAATCCGTTGAAGGCACCCGCCTCATTACTTAGGGCACTTCGTCTTCCCTCTTCCTAAACGAACACGAGCAATGGCAGACTGAATTTGATAATCATGATGATCACGACGGTGATGAATTTTGGAAGCAGTGACATTCGAATTTGAATACATCACTGGGTTCCTGGAGATGATGAAAAGCTTGGGTAGGAGCCTCGATTTCAATTGATGGGCTCGAGCGAGTTCGGGAGATGATGATGCGATGATCGTGATGATCAAGATGTGACGATTTTGGAATGATTCTTGAATTCGAATAGTTCAATGGGATACTTTGAAGCGGTTAGAAGACTTGGGTTACACTCGATTCGAGTTTATCCCGAGAAGAAGTCGTAATTGTCGCTGCCATTATCAGCAGTCGCGATGATGAACTGGTGGTTGCTGCCATCATTACAAGATGAAGAATAGATGAGGACTGAGCTTGCAAGTGATGGTGAACAAAGAGAAGCTCGTGATGATCACGTTGGTGCTGTCGATGCTAGCCTTTGGACGATGATGCTGCTGTGTTCAATTGATCAAGCTATTGGCAGTGAAGATAAGAAGGGCTCGATGTTCAGGGAGCTGTTGGTAGAGATGATGGAGCTCAGAACCATGCTGCTCGAATGTATCCATGAAGTTGGCAGAGAAAGGTGAATGAAGGTCATGGCTGCTGCCATTCTACTTTCATGTACAAGTCGGAAGAGGGAATAGTGCGATCACGTGGTGTGGTGAGAAGATGTATGGTGGGCCGTGTTTTGATGACTTTTGCGGGAGGCTTTGACGCGTTTTGGAGAAGTGAGGATTTGGTGCGAAATGGTGTATCGAAGAATAATAGATCAACAGTGTAGATGAAGACATATGGGGTCCCCAGGAGATCGAATGGATGAGGAGGCATGTAGACATTTCTAAAGTACGACCTGCCTGCACCGAATCATCATCTTTTGCTCTTAGATAAACCACACCGACTTTGAATCTCTATCTTGTACGACTATTGTGGATCGTCTAGGGTATTTGATGCCTATAAATAGCTACCTAAACCAAAAGAGAAAATAACTTCTTCTTTTATTATTCCTTTTGTAGCTAGAGACGGAAACAGAGAGAGAAATAATTTATGCTCCTGGCTTTTCTTGTGAGCTTTTATATTTAGTTTCAATTTCTTTCTTTCTTTCTTATTTATTTAATTCTTATTACTTTTTAGCTATGAGTAGCTAAACTTCTTTTTGATTAGGGATGATTTCAAAGTCCTGAACAATGAAGCTTTAATTTATTAAACCAAGTTTATTTCAAGTTTTATTTTATTGTTGATTATCTTTATTATTTTTAATGTTTAAGAATATTGAGGGGTTATTTAAAGTGATCAATTAAATTAACAAATCGATAATTCTTCTACTAGTATTGGGGTTGGTGATACGTATAATTGTCACTCAATTCTTTACACAAGTAGTAAATCGCAAGAGATGACAGAGGGATTACGTTAAGCAATTGTGTGTAAAGATAACACTAGTAAGCAGGCCGAGCCTATGCGTCTGATGCTAGGATCAATTCACAGAGTGTAAAGCATTTGTTAATCTACACCTCGAGAGCTTATTCGTGGTGGGTTAGTTGGATAGAAACTGGCAGTCGAGCGCTTCCGTATCCAAAGGTGACAACGAGAATCAGGGGATAACAGCTTATTGCTATTCTACGGTTGGTAACAATATAAATTCAACAATAGATAAACTTGTATTCAATTAAGTTTCAGTTCGATGACGGCGAAGGATTCCTAGTCATCTTTCTTCTTATTATTTACAACAAATCTCTTATATTTTCTTTTGTCATTTACTTTGATTAAAATCTAAAAAAAAACCCTTTCGGTTACTTTTTAAACAACTAAAATCTCCTTGCTCTTCGTGGGAACGAACTCCTTGCCATTATATTACCAGTTAATTGTGTGGGAAGAAGTAATTAATTTGTTGTGTAAACGACGCGCATCACTCAAGGACCTAATCCTAATGGTGGCACTACTGATGCTCGACTTAGTGGTGGTTCCGATTCCTCCACTCGGGTAATCTCTTCTACTACTCCTCCTCAAAATACTTCCTATGATATTTCTCAAACCGCTTATTCCTTCCCTGTTAATAATGTCAATATGTTATGTTGGAATGTTAGAGGTCTAGGAAAGAAATCTGCCAATAAAGAACTAAACCTTCTCTGTAAGAATATCAACCCAGATATTGTTTTCCTATCAGAAACTAAAATGAAGAATGATATTGTTGCTAGAAGACTGAAAAATATGGGTTTTACTAGTGCTAGTGTTGGTAGAAGTGGTGTCTTAGTCTTAGCTTGGAAACGGAAATTACTCGAACATTCTATCTTCTAATATGAGGGCAATCTATGTCACATCCAATGATATTATCCATTCTAAACTTTGTCATGTGCATTTCATTTATGGAGAACCTAATAGTAGTCTTAAAAATGCTTTCAGGATAGTCTTAGCCAAATGCCACTTGTAGATCCTATGGAACTGTCTTTTTGTTGGAGACTTCAATGCCCTCCTTAGCAATTGAAGATAAAAATGGGGGTTTAGAGGTTGATGATTAAAGCTTTCATAATCGGAGAAATTTTTGTAATGTTTTGATCCGCATGATCCTGGCTTTTCTCTGCCCCTAGATTTACTTGATCTAATATGCAACAAGGTCCCGACCTTATTCTTGAAAGATTAGATAGATATCTTATAAATCAATCTGCTTGAATGCCTTTTCCCTAAACATTGTGTTAATAATCTACCTAGAGATTCCTCGGACCATTTTCCTATGCATATTGGTTTTAACTTTGAGGATATTTGTATGCCAAAACCTTTTCATTTTATGGCCATGTGGATTGAGGATCCTACCCGTAGAGATATAATAGCTAACTCTTGGTCTGCCAATGTGGTGGGATCCCCTGCTTATAAGCTTAAAGCTAAACTTTTAAATACTAAGAAAGGCCTTCGTGATTGGAATAAATCCTCCTTTGGTAATATACAAACCAATATTTCTTCTACTAGAGAAGAACTTGTTGGAGTTCAAACTTCCAGTCCAACTGAGTCTAACTCCATTTCCAGACTTAGAGCCAGATTGGAATATCTCTAAAATTTAGAGGAACTATACTGGAAGGATAAACCTAGAGAGGTGTGGCTTATGGAAGGATACATAAATTCTCCCTATTTTCATAGAGTCACTATTTTTAGAAGGAAAAGGAATGCCATTAGTTGGATTAAGGACTCTTCTGGTACTATTTTAACTGATAGAAATAGTATTGGAACCTCCTTTGTAGAATATTTTAAAACCCTTTACCCCTCTCACCCTCAACAGTTTCAGGATGAGATTTTTCAATATATTTCTGTTAAATTCTTAGGTGTTGAGAATTCTCATCTGAATACTCCTTTAACTGTTGAGGAAATAAAAAATGTTGTTTTCCAAATGGGGGGTAAAAAGGGCCTGCCCTGATGGTTTTACTGGCCTGTTTTACCAAAAGCATTGGGATATTGTTGGTGAAGCCTGTTTTACCCAGACTTGCTTTAGAACTTGGCATATATCTAAAGTTTTAATCACACCAACATTTTTCTTATTCTTAAAGTTCCCCTTGCTGAGTTGGTTTCTCAATTTAGACATATAGGGCTTTGTAACTTTATTTATAAGATCCTCTCTAAAACTACGCTATGATTGAAACCTTTTATGAACACTATTATTTCCCAAAATCAAAGTGCCTTTGTCCCTAAGAGGAGTATTTCGAGATAATATTCTTCTAGCTAATGAGGCTATATATGCTGTTAACCATCGTGTTAAAAGCCGAAGGCATTGTTGCCATCAAACTTGATATGTCTAAAGCTTATGATAAGCTGGAATGGTATTTTCTTGAGAAAGTTTTAATTAAGATGGGTCTTTATGATCATTGGGTCAAACTCATTTTTCAATGTATTTCCCATGTCTTTTGTTATATTTTTCTTAATGCTAGCCATACGGGCTTATCAAACCCGAGAGAGGCCTAAGACAAGGAGACCCCATGTCCCCTTATGTCTATATTATTTTCTCTGAGGCTCTATCTTCTTATATTGATGCCCTTTCTAAGAAAGGTTTGGTTGAAGGCATAAAAGTGTGTAACTATGCTCTGGCAATGACACATCTTTTATTTGTTTGATGATTCCTTACTATTTTCTAAAGCTACTTCTAGGGATTTCCCTCCCCATGTAGTAGTATCAAAGTGTACCTTAAGATGTACTGCTTGGCCTCTGGCCAAGAAATCAATTTTGATAAGTCTGGAATGATGTATAACTATGGGTCGAGATTTAAGAATTGCTTTAAGATTGGGGACTTGGTTTTTCTTCCTATGATTATTGGTAGATGTTAGTGTTAGTTTTTTCCTCCTTGATGGTAATTTGAAGGCTTATTTTTTTTCTCCAATGAAGAAACAAGTTTAATAGAGACCGGGTTTCGTTGTTCCTTGGTTAGTGGTTCTATATGCTTGTTCCTATAGGAGAATGAATTGATTTTCCTGTTCTTTCTTCTGTAAGAGACTCGTCTCTCGGAGAAGATGAGTTGATCCAAATCGGCAATGTAGGACCGGGTTGGTTCATCTCTAAATCGGTGTGTAAGAAAATATCTTCAGTTTTCTTGATCTCGAAGTTTTATCTCGAGTAGTGTGCCTGTTAGAAAACTAGGTGTTGTTTGTACGAAGCTTTGCTTCTGTCGGTAGTCTTTATAGCCTGTTTTGGCAATTTAAGTACGTAAGCCTCCTGTCAGTAGTTTTATAACCACATGTTGGCAAACTAAGTAACTAATCGTTGACTTGTCTTTGTGGTAAAAGTTATTTTAATCACTAGCATAGTTGGACTTTGAAATCTTTTTTGGACTTGAATTCAATATTTCGCTTGATGAATTTGCTGTTTATCCCCCATTGTTACGTTGGTTTGACCCGCTTTTTTTCGTTCTCATTCTCGGGCTGCTCCGTCTTTTTAAAAAAAAAAAAAAAAAAAAATCTAGGAATTAATAATTGTTTGAGGGAAGTTTCATTTTTTTATTCTTAATTTTGTTTTGGACGTTTGTCTCTATTTAGGAAGAAGAAGCGGTTATTTTGTTTTGTTGGGAAGTTCCTCCTTGTAGATCTAATCCATCATTTTGCATGTTTAGTATACATTTATTGTTTCTCATCTGTCCATGTCTCGTTCCCGGCGCAAGTATGGCAATCCAGCACTCCAATTTTCTTGTCTTAGCATTTCTAAAACCCAAATTTCAATCCCAAATTTAGTTTCCTTTCAAAACCTTCGTCAGAGCTCTTTAACATCCAATCCTAAAGGTCTTATAGCGCATTCACACCCTACCACTAAAATTCACCCAAGAAACTCTACCTAGCCCAAAGCCGTTATAGGCTCAAGATGAACATTCTAGCCTGGAATTGCCAAGGCATTAACAATCCAACTTCTATTCAACACCTACATGGCCTAGTATCATTGCATAAACCCGATATCATATTCCTTTCGAAACTTTAGCAAATGACCGACATATGTCAAATCTAGCTCGATCGCTTCAATTCCAAAACCTAACCTCTGTTCCTAAAGTAGGTCGCAGAGGTGGACTATGTCTTATGTGGAACAACCTAAATATTCGATTCTTCTTCAGTCCCAGAGTTACATTCACGTCATCATTACTCCACTGCCCAAGACAACCGTGGTTATGTCACCTCTAATCTACGGCCCTCCTCATCCGTGACGCACGAATAGATTTTTGGCAAGATTCCCAACAATCTTCCCAAATACCAACAACTCCACTCCTTGGCTCCTAATAGGGGACTTTAATGACATAATGGATCAATCAGAAAAAAAAGGTGGCAGACAAGTCACTTATAGTCAGACTCAACCGTTCATAACAATGATCGCCAAATGGGTTTTATGGATCTAGGATTTCGAGGAGATCCATTCACTTGGACCAACAACCAACATGGTCAAGACAACATCATGGAAAGACTAGATAGAGCAATCGCAACGCAACACTGGCGAACACTGAACCCTCATGCATGAGTCACCCACCTTCCAAGGATTGCATCGGATCACGCACCTATCCTACTACACACCAAAGCAATAGACTGGCAAGGGAAAGAAAATTACAAATTTGAGCATCTATGGCTGACACATCCACAGCTCAAGCAAATCGTCGAAACCGCCTGGACACAACAAAGCAACTCAGATTGTACCCTGGATCTGCAACTCAGGTTAATCACAACGTGTCAAACACTAATGGAGTGGAACAAAGACACTTTTGGTCATCTTCCAAAGTTAATTCGCAATTCAACAACACAAATACAAATGGCTCAACATCAATGTGCTATCCACAACGGAGAAGAACTAATTTTTTGGATAAATCGCGAGAAGGAGCTACGCAATCATCACCTAACCTTAATTCAATGCCATGCAACATACTGGCAGCAAAGGTCCAGAATTCAATGGCTCCAATCAGGAGACAATAATACAACCTTCTTCCATACTAAGGCAACCATCCACCGGAGCCGCAACAACATAAAGCAATTACAGGATCAGCAAAACAATTGGGTCAGTGATAAAGATCAAGTGATCCAAATCATCCTTGATCATTTCACCAGTCACTATATGGCCCCTAACACAACTCTAGACGAGGAACTCTTTGAAGCAGTAGCTTGACCGGTTGTCAGCCGACACAAATATAAATTACACTTTCTTACTACTCAAAATATAAATATAGTGAGGGCAAGAAAGGATCGTTCCCACAGAGAGGTCTTGGTTGTCAATATGTTATGATTTCCTATATAAAACACCGGGGGTTTGCTGATTTGTATAAAATTAAAACTAAATAAAAGCAAGCAATAAAGGTAAACAAATCAAATCAAGGATGAGAAAGTATTGGTCAAGGATTTCGTTTTCATTCACAAACATGTTTTCAACACAATAACTAGAATTGATATTTTAATCTCAACTTTTATCAAAGGCCCTAGAATACCTTGATCGCAAGAATATCCCGCAAATCTCCTCATGTCATCAACAAACACATTAAAAGATGCGAATATGAATTCTACCTAAAGGAACAACCTAACGTGTAAAAGCACTAATCAAGTTTAATTCCCTAGATGCATTAAGTTCTATGAAATCAGGCCAATCAAAGCAATCGAACGTGGAAAGCGCACTAATCCGATTTAACAAAGGTTACGACTCACATATGATCATAAGAATATATCACTACAAACTATAATCATATTTATGCTACTTGCAATCCGGAATTATCACTTTTGCGTATAATAACCCTAATCTAGCAATAAAGATGAAAGCAAACTCAATCGATTCGCGACTCGACTAAACAAGCATTCAAATCATGTAACAATATTAATGGTGAATCATAAACGATAATATGAGAGAAAACTAATTTATTGAATTAAAACCCATATTTGGAAATCCAACTTATTCCATAACCAATAATAAAACTCTAGCTCATATTCATGGAGTTCATAACAAGAAGAAAGAGAAAAGACTTCATAGTTTCTAAACCCTAGAACAAGAGTAGAGGCAAAAAGAAAAGATAAAAGATAATAAAAAGATATCAAGATAAGAGATATCTCAATTGTGCCTAGGCTTCTCTATATATAGAGTTTGGTAACCTCTTCTTGAAGAAACTAGGAAACCTAGTAAAAATAGGAAAGAGCACCTCCTTAGGAATTGTGTCCCGCGCATCATACCCCGTGCAAAATCAGAATTTCCAAAATAAGCCACGGCCAAATTCACACGCCCAAGGCTTGGCCGGAAAAGAATTAAGAGAACCAAATGGGCTTACGTCAAAACTGGAGAAAACCAGCCCGTTATAACATTAGCCTGTCAGTCCATTGGAACTGACAAGGCATTTTTCTTACGCTTCCAATTTTTCTCAGGAACTCGCGGATATGGTCGCCTTGAGAAGTATTTTTCCTGGGTTCTGTAGAACTCGATCACTTCTCAGCTCCTTCTTTCTCTCGACTTCATTAACTCCCCGCACAGCATCTCGAACCCGATCACGGATCGATCGCCATCACTCACGTTACCATGGCAAGAACACGTTTTATTGATCTCTGCTGTGCTCGTGAATCGTAGCCATCTCCATTCAGTCCACCAATCTTTAATATCAACAGCAAAGCTCGAGCTCTATTCATCACACTATCATTACAACAAACTTTAATCACCAGTTACCACCGATCATCGTCCAGAAACTCCCTCAATCCTCGATGACAGCTTCATTCCTTTCCCTGTTTTTGACACCCATTATATTCCCCTCTCGTCTGCCATCATTAATCTTCATCCAGTCCGTAGCTCCTCCAACCAAAATCTCCAACTCTGTTTCATTATCACCATCATGATTTTTGCCAGCAACAACCACAGCGAGCTAAACTTCATCACTCGTACCGCATGTCCTTGTCCAGCTCAAGGCCCATATCTCTTCATTTTCCTTCTACAACAAATCTCGAGCCTTCTGCATTATCTCTCAGTCACAGCAAAGCATCGGTTCCGGCAAGACTCCATCACTTTCATACCACCATCGCAGAGTACCCGACTTTTATGTTCTTTATCCACTTCCGAGTGTAAAAAGGACTAAGTGTGGGGGAAACTTTCAAGCTATAACAATTTCATTACTCATATATTATGCTAATCATTGTGTGAAGTTGTTACTAGAATTGGCAGATTGTTTTAAGACTACTACATTTTCGATTGTTGGTATATGGACAATAACAAAAGAGTCTGGTGACGACTTTAAACCAAGCGCTAAATGGGAGGCAACCCATAGGTTTTGTATTTTAGTCCCTTTTATTTTTTGTTTTTATTGTTTTCATATCATATTTGAATCCCCATGTTTAATTTCACTGCGTCCGAATCTATCTTAGAAGAGAATTATGACGAATACCTTTTCGTCGAGAAAAATTCAGACTGCACGTAGTTCAGTCCAGAGACCGTAACTGTCAGACCGTTTATCGAAACACTGTGCCCTTTTTGACACTTTGTAGAAAACACGTATTTGAACAACTTTTGTGAAATGGAGTTTTTCCAAATTCCTTACCAATTTGTACAGTTTTTGCGTTTTATCTGCTGTTACGTCAGAATTCAGAATTTTCGGTTTTACACATTGAGGACAATGTGAAGTTTAAGTGTGGGGGAGTCTTTTGAATATAGAGTTTTTAGCCTTTTTTGAGTCAAAATTTTCAACTTTTTGTAAATAGTGAATAAGAAAACTCCAACTTGTAGTTAGTTTAGAGTCACATAGTATACATGTCGCTAAGATTACATCGAGAATCTCATAAGAGTGACTGAACTTAGAGATGACAGAGAACATGATCGGGTTTCTTAATTGTATGAGAGTTAAAGTTGGATTTAACCATGCCAGTGGCAAATAAGGTGCAGACTGAATTCGGTATTAGAGTAGTGATCCCATATAGTGGAGACTACCCATGTTACATAATGTGAGGCACCAACCTTCAATTCTTTGTACCTGTCTAAATTTGTGCTTTTAGAGTGTGTGTCACCGTACATAAATTCAGGCAGAATGGTGAGCTGTCCAACTTCCCACCATAGAAGCACTATTTTGATCTCTTGAGTGCTATTTTTATCAACCATGTTGGTGACATCGAATTGCTAACTTACATACCACTTGTAATCTTGTTCAGCGATTAGCACCATCCACCTTATCTCTCTACACCAACAGGTCCATAGAAACATCATCATCATCAACAAGAGGAGGATCACAAATTCAAAGGAAAGTTGAAGACGTTCAAGGTTTACAAGCAACAGTACAGAATTGAGCAGATTTAAGACTTCATGTACGAGAGCGAATATTATCAAGATGAGATTTCGAGAAGTTTATGATATCAAGACATACAAGTTGTGAAGAATCAAGCGGTAAAGTACTTACACCATGGCCTTTGTTTTGTATTTTATTTTGTATTTATTTTCTCTTGTCTCAAAAAAAAAAAAAAAAGAGAGACAAGAGAAAATTTTTAGGTTCATTACTAGTTTTATTGTTTTATTTCTTATTAAAAAAAAAAAAAAAAAACGAAAATTAGAAAATTAGAAGAAGAAAAAAAAAAACGAAAATTAGAAAAAAAAAAAAATGATATAAAAAAAAAAGAAAAAAAAAAAAAAATGGGTTTGTATAGTTTGTTTTTAGTTTTGTATTCTTTCAATAAAGCCCATGGAAAGAAGGAATATTTATAATGAAGTTTCAAGCAACAAGGAATTAAAGGAAAGAATTACATTGTCGAGATTCTACGAAGTTCGAGAGTTATCATCAAGAGTTGAAGACCGAAGACGAAGATGAAGACACCGATAGAAGACCGAAGACGTTTCTATGGATGCTTTGTGAGAGTGGTGCTAGCGCACGCCGAACGGATAACGAGGTAAGTAAGCATATTCCCACCTTCGTTAAATGGTTGATTTCCTTTCTTAGAGATCGTCAGAAAAATGGGTTTTCAAAAATATATAAAAGATGTGGGTTTTTAAAAATATTTCGGAGGGTTTTGCCTTCCTACCATTCAACGTGTCTCAGGATTTCTCTCTTCATTCCTACCTGGACACATGTGTGACCCATAAAAAGCTGTTTATTATTGAGAGCAATATCATAAAACCCTTTCTTGTGAGGCAGAGTCGAGACTTTCGATCACTCCGAACCCGAATTTATGTCGAGAAGGGATGGTTATTTCTCTCTCAACTTTTAAGGATGAGATTGTGTTCATTTATGTGTCTAACTTCTTATGACTAGTGTGCAGAATCTCTATGTCTTCTTAGCGTGTTGGATGCTATCATTACGGAGAACTAGTAAGTTGGAAAAGTAGGTTTTGTGGGTATATCTCTAGTGGTGACGGGAATGATGAGAAGTGAGGTCGGGAAGATGGAGTTGCTGTTTTGAAAATGGTATTTGCTTTGGTTATCGAACAGATGGAGGTTGTGTCGTCTCTGCCATGGGAGATGATACGGAATGGAAGAAGGTCAGCTCAGCTCGAGTGATAGCAGCGAATGGTTACGGTGTTGATAATGTACTGTGAAGAGATGCTCGAGATGAGAACAGGAGATGATGAAGTTGGCAGTGATGATGCTGCCGATATCGATGGAGCTTGAGTCTGCCATGGCTGTAAACTCGAGTAGCAAAGCAGGTCGTTGATGCCATTGATGGTGACTACTGGTAGCAATGCTGATGGCTGCTCGAGGCTGCCATTACCGAGAGATGAGTTGGGTACTGCCATAAACGGTGGTGATCGAAGCTACTAATGATGATGATGGAGAAGGTCTGTCGGTGATTGGTGGGAAGATTGCGGTACCCGAGAGACGATTGAGTTTGAAATGGTGATTTTGGTGGAGATAAAGAGAAGAGGAAGCTCGAATCTGTTGGCTGCTATTCGAAGCGAGAGAAGTTAGGGCGGAGATGCAATTCGAAATGGAGTGATCTTTGTGCTCGGTTCATGATGGTCGGGCCTTCTTGTGATCGAGAAGAACACGAGGTGCATAAATGGAAGGAGCTCGGCGAGAAGATGGTAATCCCACTCGGTGTTTGATAGTGAATAATGGTTGAGTCAGGTTAAGTTTTAGAGATCGAGAAAAAAAGGAAGAAAGATGGACTTGCACAGCTGGTGATGCAGGAATGTCAAAGCTCGAGTCTGCGATGGTGGTATGAAAGTGATGGAGTCTTGCCGGAACCGATGCTTTGCTGTGACTGAGAGATAATGCAGAAGGCTCGAGATTTGTTGTAGAAGGAAAATGAAGAGATATGGGCCTCGAGCTGGACAAGGACATGCGGTACGAGTGATGAAGTTTAGCTCGATGTGGTTGTTGCTGGCAAAAATCATGATGGTGATAATGAAACAGAGTTGGAGATTTTGGTTGGAGGAGCTACGGACTGGATGAATATTAATGATGGCAGACGAGAGGGGAATATAATGGGTGTCAAAACAGGGAAAGGAATGAAGCTGTCATCGAGGATTGAGGGAGTTTCTGGACGATGATCGGTGGTAACTGGTGATTAAAGTTTGTTGTAATGATAGTGTGATGAATAGAGCTCGAGATTTGCTGTTGATATTAAAGATTGGTGGACTGAATGGAGATGGCTACGATTCACGAGCACAATGAGAGATCAATAGAACGTGTTGCTTGCCATGGTAACGTGAGTGATGGCGATGTTGATCTGTGATCGGGTTCGAGATCTTTGTGCGGGGAGTTAATGAAGTCGAGAGAAAGAAGGAGGCGAGAAGTGATCGAGTTCTACGAGAACCCGGAAAAATACTTCTCAAGGCGACCATATCCGCGAGTTCTGAGAAAAATTGGAAGCGTAAGAAAAATGCCTTGTCGGTTCAATGGGTGACAGGCTAATGTTATAACGGGCTGGTTTTCTCCGGTTTTGACGTAAGCCCATTTGGTTCTCTTAATTCTTTTCCCAGCCAAGCCTTGGGCGTGTGAATTTGGCCGTGGCTTATTTTGGAAATTCTGATTTTGCACGGGGTATGATGCACATGACACAATTCCTAAGGAGGTGCTCTTTCCTATTTTTACTAGGTTTCCTAGTTTCTTCAAGAAGAGGTTACAAAACTCTATATATAGAAGCCTAGGCACAATTGAGATATCTCTTATCTTGATATCTTTTTATTATCTTTTATCTTTTCTTTTTTGCCTCTACTCTTGTTCTAGGGTTTAGAAACTATGAAGTCTTTTCTCTTTCTTCTTGTTATGAACTCCATGAATATGAGCTAGAGTTTTATTATTGGTTATGGAATAAGTTGGATTTCCAAATATGGGTTTTAATTCAATAAATTAGTTTTCTCTCATATTATCGTTTATGATTCACCATTAATATTGTTACATGATTTGAATGCTTGTTTAGTCGAGTCGCGAATCGATTGAGTTTGCTTTCATCTTTATTGCTAGATTAGGGTTATTATACGCAAAAGTGATAATTTCGGATTGCAAGTAGCATAATTATGATTATAGTTTGTAGTGATATATTCTTATGATCATATGTGAGTCATAACCTTTGTTAAATCGGATTAGTGCGCTTTCCACGTTCGATTGCTTTGATTGGCCTGATTTCATAGAACTTAATGCATCTAGGGAATTAAACTTGATTAGTGCTTTTACACGTTAGGTTGTTCCTTTAGGTAGAATTCATATTCGCATCTTTTAATGTGTTTGTTGATGACATGAGGAGATTTGCGGGATATTCTTGCGATCAAGGTATTCTAGGGCCTTTGATAAAAGTTGAGATTAAAATATCAATTCTAGTTATTGTGTTGAAAACATGTTTGTGAATGAAAACGAAATCCTTGACCAATACTTTCTCATCCTTGATTTGATTTGTTTACCTTTATTGCTTGCTTTTATTTAGTTTTAATTTTATACAAATCAGCAAACCCCCGGTGTTTTATATAGGAAATCATAACATATTGACAACCAAGACCTCTCTGTGGGAATGATCCTTTCTTGCCCTTACTATATTTATATTTTGAGTAGTAAGAAAGTGTAATTTATATTTGTGTCGGTGACAACCGGTCAAATTTTGCGCCATTTGCACGGGAGGCGACGGTTGTCAATTGTTTTTGGTTTCTTATTTTTGTTTTTAGTTTTGTTTTAATTTTTCTTATTTTCTGGGTTTTTAACCTTGGTTTGAGAATTTTATTTCGGTGCTTGTTTTTCATGGAAGGATCATATTACATGAATGGATACGGTTTCAACAACCTCAACAATACGACAATTACCAATTCCGGGGGTATAATCAAAACCAATTCATTGGTTATGACCAATATTCCATGGAACCTTATGGTTTTCCTCAACAACCTTATGGCGGGTATGTGTGTGAACAACCACAAGGATGGGAGGATTCTTATGCTCGTGAACAAAAAGTCTCTAACTTTATAGATCAAGTTTCCAACTTTTTACAAGAGGAATTTCAAAAAGCTAAAGAGACTACAAACGAGCAACTCTAAGAACTTCGTGAAGGTTTTGCTAGCTTGCGAAGAGGTATTGATCAATACAAGGAAGATATGGATAATTCTTATGTGCATATGGTTTGTGATGAATATTTGATTGATGCTAATGTGGAAAAAGGCCTATCCTTGGGCACTTTCGTTGATAATTGTGTAGTTAACTCAACTCTTGATCTTAATAATGATCATTCACCTATTCAAAAGGATGAGTTCGAGATTAGCAACACTAAATTCAGCGAGGACCCATCTTATGTTGACTATGATAGTGACGGTGATTATGATATATTGCTTGAAACAACTCATGGTGACATCTCCGAGGAGTCTTTTTGGGATCAAGATGAAGACGAAGAGGAATATGTCGACACTTGTGTAAATTACTCAAGCATTGATCTTAATAATGATCAAGAGCCTATTCAAAGGGTGGAGCTTGAGGATGATGCATTTTCGAGTGTTCTAAAAAAGTTTCTTATGATAAAATTTGGATCCGCAAAAGAGTATGTGCCTTACAACAAAGAGGAGTATGTTGAGAATGAGACCGGTTTGACCAATATTGTGGAAGACCCAATTGAGCTTGCAAATGATTGTAATGATAATGTTTATGTCGACACTTTGTTTAAGGCAGAAACGGACGAAGAATGGTTGCAAGGTTTGATAGAGGACCATGATATACAAGAGGTGAATAATTCACTTGAGTTTTTCAAGGATGAAGAGGATTCCGTGATACAAGAGATTGTGCAAGGTTTGTCTAACCCTTTGCCTATTGTTTCTTCTCCTTTACCTCTTATTGGTTTGAATGTATATGCTTCGAGAGTATTGTTAAATGACTTTGTTTCTCGTTTTCCGCCATTAGAGAAACTTGATTCTCATACTATGCAGGTTTTGGAACAAGAAACCGTGGGAAGTACCTGACTTTTTATGTTCTTTATCCACTTCAGTGTAAAAAGGACTAAGTGTGGGGAAACTTTCAACCTATAACAATTTCATTACTCATATATTATGCTAATCATTGTGTGAAGTTGTTACTAGAATTGCAGATTGTTTTCTCGGGCGGACTACAGTTTTCAGATTGTTGGTATATGGACAATAACAAAAGAGTGGTGACGACTTTAAACCAAGCGCTAGATGGGAGGCAACCCATAGGTTTTGTGTTTTAGTCCATTTTATTTTTTGTTTTTATTGTTTTCATATCATATTTGCATCCCCATGTTTAATTTCATTGCGTCCGGAATCTATCTTAGAAGAGAATTATGACGAATACCTTTTCGTCAGAAAATTTCAGACTGCACGTAGTTCAGTCCAGAGACCATAACTGTCAGACCGTTTATCGAAACACTGTGCCCTTTTGATACTTTGTAGAAAACACGTATTTGAACAACTTTTGTGAAATGGAGTTTTTCCAAAATCCTTACCAATTTGTACAGTTTTTGCGTTTTATCTGCTGTTACGTCAGAATTCAGAATTTTCGGTTTTACACATTGAGGACAATGTGAAGTTTAAGTGTGGGGAGTCTTTTGCATATAGAGTTTTTAGCCTTTTTGAGTCAAAATTTTCAACTTTTTGTAAATAGTAAATAAGAAAACTCCAACTTGTAGTTAGTTTAGAGTCACATAGTATACATGTCGCTAAGATTACATCGAGAATCTCATAAGAGTGACCGAACTTAGAGATGACAGAGAACATGATCGGGTTTCTTAATTGTATGAGAGTTAAAGTTGGATTTAACCATGCCAGTGGCAAATAAGGTGCAGACTGAATTCGGTATTAGAGTAGTGATCCCCTATAGTGGAGACTACCCATGTTACATAATGTGAGGCACCAACCTTCAATTCTTTGTACTGTCTAAATTTGTGCTTTTAGAGTGTGTGTCACCGTACATAAATTCGGGCAGAATGGTGAGCTGTCCAACTTCCCACCATAGAAGCACTATTTTGATCTCTTGAGTGCTATTTTTATCAACCATGTTGGTGACATCGAATTGCTAACTTACATACCACTTGTAATCTTGTTCGCAGTTAGCACCATCCACCTTATCTCTCTCTACACCAACGAGGTCCATAGAAACACCATCATCATCAACAAGAGGAGCATCACAAATTCGAAGGAAAGTTGAAGACGTTCAAGGTTTACAAGCAACGATCTGAAATTGAGCGTATATAAGACTTCATGTACGAGAGCGAATATTATCAAGATGAGATTTCGAAGTTTATGATATCAATACATACAAGTGGTGAAGAATCAAGCGGTAAAGTACTTACACCATGGCCTTTGTTTTGTATTTATTTTTCTCTTGTCTCAAAAAAAAAAAAAAAAAAAAAAAAAAAAAAAAAGAGAGAAGAGAAAATCTTTAGGTTCATTACTAGTTTTATTGTTTTATTTTGTTTTTATTTTGTATTTGTTTTATTTCTTATTAAAAAAAAAAAAAAAAAAAAGAAAGAAAAAAATGGGTTTGTATAGTTTGTTTTTAGTTTTGTATTCTTTCAATAAAGCCCATGGAAAGAAGGAATATTTATAATGAAGTTTCAAGCGACAAGGAATTAAAGGAAAGAATTACATTGTCGAGATTCTACGAATTTCGAGAGTTATCATCAAGAGTTGAAGACCGAAGACGAAGATGAAGACACCGATAGAAGACCGAAGACGTTTCTATGGATGCTGTGAGAGTGGTGCTAGCTGCACGCCGAACGGATAACGAGGTAAGTAAGCATATTCCCACCTTCGTTAAATGGTTGATTTCATTTCTTAGAGATCGTCAGAAAAATGGGTTTTCAAAAAATATATAAAAGATGTGGGTTTTTAAAAATATTTCGGAGGTTTTTGCCTTCCTACCATTCAACGTGTCTCAGGATTTCTCTCTTCATTCCTACCTGGACACATGTGTGACCCATAAAAAGCTGTTTATTATTGAGAGCAATATCATAAAACCCTTTCTTGTGAGGCAGAGTCGAGACTTTCGATCACTCCGAACCCGAATTTATGTCGAGAAGGGATGGTTATTTCTCTCTCAAATTTTAAGGATGAGATTGTGTTCATTTATGTGTCTAACTTCTTATGACTAGTGTGCAGAATCTCTATGTCTTCTTAGCGCGTTGGATGCTATCATTACGGAGAACTAGTAAGTTGGAAAAGTAGGTTTTGTGGGTATATCTCTAGTGGTGACGGGAATGATGAGAAGTGAGGTCGGGAAGATGGAGTTGCTGTTTTGAAAATGGTATTTTCTTTGGTTATCGAATGATGGAGGTTGTGTCGTCTCGCCATGGGAGATGATACGGAATGGAAGAAGGTCGGCTCACTCGAGTGATAGCAGCGAATGGTTACGGTGTTGATAATGAACTGTGAAGAGATGCTCGAGATGAGAACAGGAGATGATGAAGTTGGCAGTGATGATGCTGCCGATATCGATGGAGCTTGAGTCTGCCATGGCTGTAAACTCGAGTAGCAAAATAGGTCGTTGATGCCATTGACAATGGTGACTACTGATGGTGATGGCTGCTTGAGGCTGCCATTACCGAGAGATGAGTTGGGTGCGCCATAAACGGTGGTGATCGAAGCTACTAATGATGATGATGGAGAAGGTGCATCGGTGATTGGTGGGAAGATTGCACTGCCGGAGACGATTGAGCGAGCCGTGATTTTGGTGGAGATAAAGAGAAGAGGAAGCTCGAACTGATGTTGCTATTCTGAAGCGAGAGAAGTTAGGCGAGATGCGATTCGAAATGGAGCCGATCTTGTGCTCGGTTCATGATGGTCGGGCCTTCTTTGTGGATCGAGAAGAACACGAGCAGGCACAAATGGAAGGAGCTCGGCAGAAAGATGGTAATCCCACTCGGTGTTTGATAGTGAATAATGGTTGAGCTGGGTTAAGTTTTTAGAGATCGAGAAAAAAAGGAAGAAAGATGGACTTGCCTGTGGGTTTCTTGTTCCAAAACACATAGTATGAGAATCAAGTTTCTCTAATGGCGGAAAACGAGAAACAAAGTCATTTAACAATACTCTCGAAGCATATACATTCAAACCAATAAGAGGTAAAGGAGAAGAAACAATAGGCAAAGGGTTAGACAAACCTTGCACAATCTCTTGTATCACGGAATCCTCTTCATCCTTGAAAAACTCAAGTGAATTATTCACCTCTTGTATATCATGGTCCTATATCAAACCTTGCAACCATTCTTCGTCCGTTTCGCCTTAAACAAAGTGTCGACATAAACATTATCATTACAATCATTTGAAAGCTCAATTGGGTCTTCCACAATATTGGTCAAACCGGTCTCATTCTCAACATACTCCTCTTTGTTGTAAGGCACATACTCTTTTGCGGATCTTCTTTTTCTCTTCGACACACTCACTAGATCACTAAAGCTTTTATTTTTTAATGGAGTTCACATGTAAACAAGTAATCATAATGAAAATCCCTAATTATCGATTTTGGTCATATTAATGGCCGAACCACGTAAAAAAATTTATATTCATTTTAATTTTTATGCACTTTACTCTTCATCTGTGATGGTCAATAATGTTTATGAATATAAATTTCCTTGGGTATGATGAAGTTTTCTTGCCATTACATTTTGGCGCTAGAAATAAGGATCGATCATGAACACTTAAACTTCCATCACCACCAACAATCGACCATATTAAGATAAATCGATCAATAATAACCTATGAAAAACACAATACTTGTAACCTGTGAAATGAAATGAAAATTACTTTGTAGTAGTAAATAATCTGGAAGCCACGTAGAAGCATATTAGATAACAAAGTTTGAGCATGGGAAACAAGTCGTTTAATGCACCTGCCTAACGATGGAAAGAGAACAGATGAGTCAGATCATGCGTGGGTTCGAGAATTTGACTCTAATAAGGAGAGTCGGGCTCGGAGGCGATCATAACAACCATCAGAGGAGATAAAATAAAGACCGGTTTTGGGCTCCGTAGATAGGGACAACAAGTTATTATGCACCCATATAACATCGTAATTTCAACGTATTAGCATTCTTATTATAATTATCGGGCTAAACCATTGAGTAAGGGGTAAGATTTTTTGGAGGGATAAGTGGGGGTAGAGAGAGACTAGAAGTGTTTTAGAGCATAAGTGTGAGAGTTCAACCCGTAGATCTTTTGTAACTCTTTACCTTAATAATAATCAATTTCTTTTTTCTTTTGCACGTGAGTATAAGTACCGAACCACGTAAATTTTTATTTTAATTATATGTTTTATGATGTCTTTAGTTTGATTTAATGCTTGTTAGTGAAAAGGAGAAGGTACTAAGTACACCAGCAAATTTTTCTTCCGACAACCTGTATGGACAAAACCTTACACAATCACAAGTATGTCACAAAGACCCTTGAATGAGGTTGTATATAGTGCTTTTTTTTTTATCTCTCTTCCACAATCAATATATATTTAGACTAAAAGAACATGAATCTGATTGTGTAGAAGAGTTTTTAGATGATCTCAAAAACCAATATCCCAAATCAATCTAGTTGTATCTGAATTAAGAGGATCTGAATTCTAACAAGTACGAAACTTGCAGTCTATCCTTCGAGATGCGAATTCAACAAGAACAAGTATTCTTTTTTGGTCTCAAATAATAAGGAACTAAACTATTGTAATTGCAAGAAATCCTACAATACACACCTCACAAGAATTCGTAATATTTAACACATACTTAAGATCAACAATCAATCTTTTTATTAATTGAGTTAGAAATTTTACAAGAAGGAAATGACATCAAGAATATAATTGCTACTCTAGACTTTCTCTCCACTCTAAAAAGATCTCCCCTTTCTTAAGCATGTTCGGCTCTTTATATAGGACATTACATAGTGGATGACAGCTAAGCTGTCCTTTATTTTCGGATCTGACTTGCGACACTCTCGCAAGTATTCAAATGTTAAATTTCGCAACACTCCTAAATCTCGCCAGGTCTTCACATCTTTCTCGTGTTCAGGCTGTCATCATCCGTTGCGTCACTTATATTACCCATCTCTAACGATATCTTCGC
>JAJJWW010016095.1:0-51852 GCA_023531295.1 Papaver armeniacum | reverse complement strand
GGTGTTGATGGTGGGTTTTTAGCTTAGGGATAAAATCGTAAAACCGTACATCTGACATGACGTTACTATGACCAATAGCGCATTTATTAAATCAATCAATCGTATTTATGTAAGGATTACCAGGTACCTTTTTACTTATATACATGTGTCATGTTCCACGACAGAACCCTTAGTATTAACTGACATCACCTCCGTATACACCTAACCCTAATTCTCTCACCGTGCCAATGGAAAACCATGACAGCCACGTCTCTGCGCCAAGGCATGTCAACCATGCCAGCCGCGCCACCGTGCCAATGGAAAACCATGTCAAACCACGTCTCGCGCCAAGGCATGCCAACCATGCCAGCTCGCACCACCGTGCCAATGGCAAACCATGCCACCACGATGCCGTCTGCGCGTCAAGGCATGCCAACCATGCCATCCGCGGCACCGTGCCAATGGCAAACCATGCCAGCCCGCGTCTCTCGCCAAGGCATGCCAACCATGCCACCGGCACCACCGTGCCAATGGCAAACCATGCAAGCCACGTCTCTGCGCCAAGGCATGCCAACCATGCCAGCCGCACCACCGTGCAAATGGCAAACCATGCCAGCCACGTCTCTGCGCCAAGGCATGCCAACCATGCTAGCCGCACCACCGTGCCAATGGAAAACCATGCCAGCCACGTCTCTGCGCCAAGGCATGCCAACCATGCCAGCCACGTCTCTACGCCAAGGCATGCCAACCATACCCACCGCTCCACCGTGCCAATGGAAAACCATGCCAGCCACTCTTCCACGCCGAAACGAAGGGTTGCAATAATCAACGGCTACCCTTCTCTTCGATATACAGATCTCGACCATCCAAGTTCGCCACCTAACGCACGACAACTTGCGGCCCAAGGCCAAACACCACGGTTTGCACCAAGCCCTAGTTTTGGCCGCGCCTATACCGTGCCAGCCTCTCCTTCACGTCATTGGCTGCCAAAACGAAGGGTTACAATGATCAACGGCCACCCTTCCATCTAAGATGCAGATCTTAGCCGTCCAAAGTCACCAGCCGACGCATGACAACTTGCGGCCCAAAGCCAAAACACACAGTTTGCACCTAAACCCTAATTTGGCCGCGCCTACTCTATGGAAAAGCCATGCTCAACGCTGGCTGCTAAAACGAAGGGTTGCAATAATCAACGGCTACCCTTCTATTTGAGATGCAGATCTCGACCACACAAGTTCGCCACCTGACGCATGGCAACTTGCTTCCCAAATCCAAAACACACGGTTTGCACCTAAACCCTAATTTGGCCGCGCCCACTCTTTGACAAGGCCATGATTCAACGCTGGCTGCTACAAACGAAGGGTTGCAATAATCAACGGTTACCCTTCTCTTTGAGATGCAGATCTCGACCACACAAGTTCGCCACCTGACGCATGGAAACTTGCGGCCCAAAGCCAAAACACACGGTTTGCACCTAAACCCTAATTTGGCCGCGCCTACTCTATGGCAAAGCCATGCTCAACGCTGGATGTTACAAACGAAGGGTTGAAATAATCAACGACTACCCTTCTCTTTGAGATGCAGATCTCGACCACACAAGTTCGCCACCCACGATGGAAACTTGCGGCCCAAAGCCAAAACACACGGTTTGCACTTAAACCCTAATTTGGCCGTGCCTACTCTATAGAAAAGCCATGCTCAACGCTGGCTACTAAAACGGAGGGTTGCAATAATCAACGGATATCCTTCCCTCTGATATGCGGATCTCGACCGTTCAAGTTCGCCACTTAACTTACGGCCCAAAGCCAAAACATCACGGTTAGCATCTAAACCCCAAATTTGGCCGCGCCTATTTTTTGGCAAAGCCATGTCGACTCTACCATGGATACTGGCATGCCAACATGCCACACGTAACACCTTGCTACACGTTTTCCCATGAAAACACTCGAGATATCTAACATATGTCACAAACTGGGGATGCTCATAAAGGGTATTGGTTTGGCGGTTTACATAAACGTCAGGCGTACACTACGCCTGAATTACATGAAAGTGTCATAAGAATGAGTCGGTTAGTAAATACAAGGAATAATGGTGAAACCCTCCTTTCACTATGGAACATCAATTCCAGGCGTTACCCATTTATCACCTCCTTCCACTTTACTCAGTCGTTTCCATTTTCTACGAGACCAGAGTACGTTATGTTACGACTTGTACAAATAGGTCTTACATATTTCCACCAAACGACAAGTTTTTGGTCAGAAGCATACAACACTCAGAAATCACTTGCTAGCTTTCACTTTCTGATACAAGTCAAACAACTACTTTTCCAGAATCAACTATTCTGGTATCAACACTTTCTTCGCTTCCCTCCCTAAAACCGACCCTTCTCCTTCACTTTGTGACCGAAGCAAGTCTGGAACGGCCATTTCTTGGTTTAGGCCGGATTTGTACAAATTGATCTCTCGAATATAAAGTACTCCCTTGCAGTACATTGTTTAGGGTTTAGACTCAGTTTCTCACTCACTCGCGCGAAATTATCGAAATCAGCAGAAACCGTTTTCACCCTCAAACAAGGGGTTATCTTGTATCTTTATAAACTCCTTGATGAAAGCATTTAGCTTCGGCTATATGATTGCATCTAAATAAGTTGATATGTGCTTACTTTTGGTCATGAAATGTCTCCTTGGAAATTTCATTAGGATCCCGTTTTCGTACCTTTGCCAATTTTATTGACAAAAAGGGGGAGAATTAATGTGTAGTTCACACTACAAATACATATGTTTTTCGGATCATTATGTGAGGGGGAGTGGTTTCCATGTGAGATGGAGTATTGACTAAGGGGGAGTGATACATTGTTGTCGAAGTTGTGATACAATTGAACTTTGATGTTGTGTAATAATACTATGACATTATATAACAATGATTGAGAATTCTTGTTTTCTCATTGTTATAGCTACGGATTTTCAACAACGATGATGTTAAACTTACAACCTTCGGAATCATTAGAGTACTTGGAAGTGACGAAGATTTCGAGTAATGTTGAAGATTAGGCATGTGGAAGAAGAGCTACAAAAGTTTATTTATCTATTTTTGTATTCCATATGTATTGATAGTTTTGTCACTAAAATTGACAAAGGGGGAGATTATTAGAGCACTGCTCGGTTGAACTCGCATGTGTTGCTATCTCAAGCATGTTTGTCAATGTTAGTGATCAAAATTATAAGTCTTGATTTCTAGTCTACTATAGCTAAGTCTCATACTAGGATAGAAAGTGTAGTTGAGCTCAAGAACTCCATGGCGATCATCATACAAGACGAAGAACTACTCAAGGAACTGGTGGAACTTCATCGACTAAAGGTATGTGGAGACTTGAACTTATCTATCACTCAAAAGTCTATCTATTCTATCTCCTATCTTGAGACAAAAGTCGTTTTGCTATATAGACTTTGATTATACATATTTGTTATTTCGAGTCGAGTCGAGTTTATATCGCTTATCTATTTCTCGAAATATGTGTTGGTAAGCTTTCGCTTTGGCCAAGTTCATCTTTACCTAATGACGAAAGTCATATTATGTTTCAATTACTTGAAAATGGCTTTGATGAAAAATAGTTTGTGAATAACAACTATATAACGTCCTCTAAGAATGTTTCAATGATTGAAATGAGAGTTTAAATTATCTAACCATTGTTGGATATAAGCATTGTGTGGCAACACATACATGTATAAGTCCTTATTCCTTGAACCAAAGTTTGTGTACTTTGGTGCTCAGAAACCGAACAGCAGTCAGCGAACCCGGTCCGCGATCGTCGAGGTTCTCTTCCCCGAGAAATCTGCTAGAGTTTGTGAATCATTTACAAACTTATTCCGGGTACTTAAGTCCGCGTACCTAGTCCGCGTACTTAGGTTGGTTATTTTCTTAAACGATTAATCTGAACGTATACTTATATTAACTAAGGAATGCAAGTTTGCAAACCGTGGCTATAAAGTTCATGAATCGATTCGAGTGAATCAAATCGTTTTTGCTTCGATTGTGTCTTGTATACTTCTATAAGATCTAAGCAATTGAATAACTCTCTAACTAGTTTATTGAGTCATTTGAACTAGTTATGGTGAAGAAGAATATGGTTAATATGGAAGTGCTCATATGGCTAACCATTTGGTTAACTACTGTTGAACCAACGAATGTACATGTTTGGGTACGGTTACACAAACCTAAAACTTGCATTTCATTTGTGTGTAACAATCTAAGTTTTCGATCTAACGGTTGAAAGATATTAGCTTGAATCTAATCAGGTTTTCATCTAACGGTGAATATTGAATGCTTTGTTACTAAGCTAACATTGATTGCAAACCCTGATTTGAAAGACTATATAAGAGATAACTCTAGCAACTGGGAAACCTAATCCCCATACCTCCCGTGTGATACAAGTTGTATAAGCTAGAGTCGATTCTCCTTTAACCTTAGGTTTCTTCTCGAGACCCTGTAGGTTAACGACTTGAAGACTTCATTGGGATTGTGAAGCCAGACCGATACTACTTTCTTGTAGTTGTGTGATCTAATCTTGTTGTTTCTATCGCATTGAGTATAATCGTAACTATTGGCTTGAGATTGATATCTCCAATAGGCAAGATATAAAATTAATCACAAATACCTTCGTCTCATCGTTTGTGATTCCATAATATCTTTTTTCGCCGCGTCGATTAAGATTATTGTGAGGTGATTGATAATACTAGGCTGTTCTTCGGGAATATAAGTCTGGGTTATCAATTGGTTCCTGTTCACCTTGATTTATCAAAAGACGGAACAAAAACTCGTAGGTATTTCTATGGGAGACAGATTTATCTATTACCGTAGACTTTTCTGTGTGATACGGATTTGTTTATTAAAGTCTTTGAATTTGGGTCGTAGCAACTCTTAGTTGTGGGTGAGATCAGCTAAAGGAATCAAGTGCGTAGTATCCTGCTGGGATCAGAGACGTAAGGAGCGCAACTGTACCTTGGATCACTGTGAGATTGATTGGGGTTCAACTACAGTCCAGATCGAAGTTAGTTTGTAGTAGGCTAGTGTCTGTAGCGGCTTAATACAGTGTGTGTTCAATCTGGACTAGGTCCCGGGGTTTTTTTTTGCATTTGTGGTTTCCTCGTTAACAAAAATTAAATGTATCATGTTATTTCTTTTCCACATTATATTTTGTTATATAATTGAAATATCACGGGTTGTGCGTTTGAATCAATCAATTGGGAAATCCGACCTTTGGTTGTTGATTGAAATTGATTGATCCTTGAACATTGGTCTTTGGTACCGTTCAAGTGATTTCTCTTGTATTCAATTAGACTCGCAGATTTCTATTTGCTTGAGTAAGAATTGAATCGAGAAAGAGAGATATAACTCCTTGATATACTTTATTAATATTGAGTCTAGTTGATTCTCTTGAAAGTATATTAGAGTTAGTCCATAAAGATTGCTAATCGAAATATTGGGTGTGGTTGTTGTACCCCTGCTTTTTCATAATGAACCAGAACAACACCAATAGACTGCCGTAAGTATTGGAATGTGGCAGTGTTTAATGGTTTGGTGAGAATATCAGCTAATTATTGTTCGGAAGGCACAAATTCCATAGTAATGATACCATTTTCATAAAGATCTCGAATAAAATGGTACCTTATGTCTATGTGCTTAGTTATTGAGTGCTCAACATGATTCTCAGTGATTCGAATCGCACTTGAGTTATCACAAAAGATCTTCATTATTCCAGAATCAATTCCATAATCAGCGAGCATCTGTTTCATCCATAGAAGTTGAGTACAACATGAGCCTGCAACAATGTATTCTGCTTCACATGTTGAGAGAGATTGTGAATTTTGTTTCTTGCTATGCCAAGCTACGAGATTCATCCCTACATAGTAGAATCCCCCTGATGTACTTTTTCTGTCTTCCACACACCCTGCCCAATCAGCATCTGAATAGGTAGTAAGGTCAGTGTTAGTATCAAAAGTGTAGGAAAGACCATACCTGGTAGTGTGATTAATGTAACGTATGATCCTCTTTGCAGCTGCAAGATGAGATTCCTTTGGATTTTCCTGAAACCTAGCACAACAACCAACACTAAAAGCAATATCAGGTCTCGTGGCAGTGAGATACAAAAGACTTCAAATGATAGATCGATAAAGTTTTTGATCCACATTTACACCCTTCTCATCTCTATGTAGTTTAATCGTGGTAGGCATAGGAGTAAGCTTTGGAGTTGACTTATCAAGACCGAATCTTGAAACAAGATGTTTTGCATATTTTTCTTGAGATAAGTAAATTCCATCCTTGTGTTGTTGAATTTGTAAACCCAAAAAGAATTTTAATTCACCAACGTTGCTCATTTCAAACTCCTTACCAAGAGAGACTTGAAAATCTTTTGCACGTTTCTCCGATGTTGATCCATAGATGATAGCATCTACATAAATTTGAGCAATTACAACATCTTTCCCACTCCATTTGGTAAACAATGTTTTATCAGCTCCACCACTTAAAAAACCTTTCCTAAGAAGGGAAGTAGTTAGTTTTTCAAACCAGGCACGAGGTGCTTGTTTTGACCCGTACAACGCCTTGTTGAGCTTAAGGACATGATCGGGGAAATCAGGGTTTTCAAATCCCTTAGGTTGAGCGACATAGACTTCTTCCTTTAAGTTTCCATTTAGGAAAGCGGATTTAATGTCCATTTGAAATAGCTTAACCTTAAGAAAACAAGCATGAGCTAATAATAATCGAATGGACTCAAGGCGTGCCACATGAGCAAAGGTTTCGTCAAAATTGATTCCTTCAATCTGTGAATATCCCTGAGCGACAAGTCTAGCTTTGTTTCTGACAATGGTGCCAAATTCATCAGACTTGTTCTTAAATATCCATTTAGTACCAACAATAATTATATTGGGGGACAAGGTACGAGTTTCCATACATCTTGTCTTTGGAATTGATTTAACTCTTCATGCATTGCATTTACCCAAAAGGGATCACTAAGAGCTTCATCAATATTACTTGGCTCCACTTGCGATAGATAACAACCAAAATTGCAAATATTTTGAAGTAGACCTCTCGTCTTAGCTGTAGATTCCCTACCTCCAATGATATTGTTAGTATCATGATTCCTTTGAACCCAAAGGTGTCGTGGAAGGATATGTTCTTTTTTAACAGCAATAGCCTGACTAGAGATTTTCTCCTCATCACTAGAGACATCAGGATCAGCAACCGTTGGAACAACTTCTTCTGATTCTGAAGTTTCTTTGATTTTCTCAATTGTCTCGGTTGGAGGCAATTCAGCAGGAGAGTTATCATGACGAAAATTACTTAGATCATCAATGATAAAATTTTCCGATTCCATCATGACTTGGGTCCTGAGATTAAAGACTCGGAAACCACGACTGTCAGATGCATAGCCAAGAAAAATACCTTCATCGCTTTTCGAATCAAATTTCCCTTTCTGTTCACGATCCTTTAGAATGTAGCACTTACTGTCGAACACTCTGAAATAGTGTAAGTTGGGTTTATTGCCGTACCACAACTCATAGGGAGTGTTTAAGGTCTTTGACCGTAAATAAACACAATTGATCAAATCTCAAGCCGTAAAATCAACCTAACCCCAAAACCTTAGCGGTAAGTTTTTGTTATGGAGCATTACCCTTGCCATTTCCTGAATATTTCTATTCTTCCTTTCTGCAACTCCGTTTGCTTGTAAAGTGATAGGTGGAGAGTATTGTTGAATAATTCCCAAAGAGTCACAATATTCATATACTTTGGTGTCTTTGAATTCAGTGCCACGATCGTTTCTAATTTTCTTTAGTTTGCGACCCTGTTCATTATGGATTCTATTAACAATAATATTGAACTCACTGAGTGTTTCATTCTTATGAGCCAAAAACGCCACCCAAGTGAATCTGGTGTAATCATCTACTATAACCAAAGCATACTTCTTTCCAGCCACTGTAGATTGTTGAATTGGGCCGAAAAGATCCATATGAATTAAATCAAGTGGAGCTTTGGTGAGAATACTTCGAGATGATTTGTGTGGAACTTTCGTTTGTTTACCATTTTGACAGGAACCACATACACCTTCAACCTTAGCATTGATTTTGGGAACGCCCATAACAAGTTCTTTGTTAATGATCTTAGTAAGAAGACGATAATTGATGTGACCAAAACGTTCATGCCAGAGGTGTGTAGATTCCACTTTAGTCAAATTGCAACAACTACTGAACTGAGTATCTAGAAGATAACATTTATTTTTGCCACGTGATCCTTGAAAAATTACTTTTTCGGATTTATCGACAATGTCACATCCTTTATCATTGAAGACAACCTTATGGCCTTTGTCACATATTTGACTAACAGAAAGAAGATTAGCAGTCATACCTTTAACGTATACGACATCATGTATTTCAGGAATGCCAGGTAATTTGATCGTCCCCTTCTTGCTTATGTAGCAGCAGCTTCCATCTCCAAAAGTCACTGGTTCACCATCAAAATCGCTTGAGTTGATAAACCAAGAAAGGTCTCCAGTCATATTTCTGCTACATCCACTATCAAGGAACATTGAAAAGGTGATGTTGACTTTAGATCAAAAGCTCCCATACTAGCACTACTAACCATATTCGGTTTTCTTGTTAGTATTGAATGTCTTTTAAGAGAAGACAAAAGTTATAAAACTTTCTGATGAATATCACCCGCAACTTTTAATATTTTCTTAAAAGGCAAACAAGCTTGTTGAAAGTGATCATGAGCACCACAAAACAAGCATGTTCCAACATCCTTATCCTTGTTCGAGGAGTTCTGAGCACTATCAGGTTTCACAAAGCCTAGACCTCGCTTATCACCTGACTTACGGCAATTCTTCAAGGAAGAATTATAGGAGCTGTGAAAAACCATTGAAGATGACTTTACATATTTCAAATCCTTAAGTTTTGCAATTTTTGCAGCAAGATCAGAATTGATCCGGATTTGTTCATCTAACTTCTTCTGGAGATCAACTACCTCTTCAACATGTTCTCGAAGCACATATTTTTTGATATATACTTTGCAATGAAGACCATCAAATTTTCTTATCAAACGATGTTTTTAAAGACAAAGAAAATTGATGAGTTTTTTTAAATCAGGATTCTCAACCTTATTGACGGTTTCTAGAACACGCTCAATATTAAGTTTATCCATTTCTGGTGAAGCGTTTTCAGAGATAATATTTTCCATCATCAGATCGCTACAAACACAAACTTATAAGGTCTTTAATGTGTTTTCCTGCTCTGATACCAATTGAAAATACGGGGGTCTAACAACCACACCCAAAAATTCGTTTGGCAATCTGAGAGGACTTACTCCAATATACTTTCTAGAGAATCAACTAGTCAATCAGACTCAATCTAGAGTAAAGTATATCAAAGAGTTTAATATCTCTAACTCTTAATTCAATCTGCAATCAGTAAATAGAAATCTGCGAGCCTAATTGAATATAAGAGGAGTAACTTGAACGGTACCAAAGACCAATGTTCAAGTGCCAATCAATTTAAATCAACAACCAAAGGTTGGATATTCTAATTGATTGATCTTAACGCACAACCTGTGATATTTCAATTATAACAAAATATAACGCGGAAAAGAAATAACACGGACACCAGAATTTTTTTAACGAGGAAAACCGCAAATGCAGAAAAACCTCAGGACCTAGTCCAGTTCGAACACCACACTGTATTAAGCCGCCACAGATTCTAGCTTACTACCAATTAACTTCGGACTGGATTGTAGTTGAACCCTAATCAATATCACACTGATTCAAGGTACAGTTGCATTCCTTACGTCTCTGATCCCAGCAGGATACTACGCACTTGATTCCCTTAGCTGATCCAAACCACAACTAAGAGTTGCTACGACCCAAAGTCGAAGACTTGATAAACAAATCTGTTTCACACAGAAAAGTGTATAGATTGAATAAATATGTCTCCCACAGGAATACCCAAGAGTTTTTGTTCCGTCTTTTGATAAATCAAGGTGAACAGGAACCAATTGATAAACCAGACTTATATGAAGAACAGCCTAGCATTATCAATCACCTCACAATAATCTAAATCGACTAGCGAAACAAGATATTGTGGAATCACAAACGATGAGACGAAGATGTTTGTGATTACTTTTATCTTGCCTATCGGAGAAATTAATCTCGAGTCAATTATTTCAATTGTACTCAATACGATAGAATCGGGCAAGATCAGAACACGCAACTACAAAGAAAATAGTTGGGTCTGGCTTCACAATCCCAATGAAGTCTTTGAAGTCGTTAACCTACAGGGTCTCGATAGAAACCTAAGGTTAAAGGAGAATTGAATCTAGTTGATGCAACTAGTAACACACAGGAGGTGTGGGGTTAGGTTTCCCAGTTGCTAGAGTTCTCCTTATATAGTTTTCAAATTAGGGTTTGCAATCCAAGTTACCTTGGTAAGAAAACATTCAATATTCACCGTTAGATGAAAAAACTGATTCAACCAAGCTAATATCTTTCAACCGTTAGATCGAACTTAGCTTGTTACACATAAATCAAATGTACCCTCATTTAGGTTTATGTAACCGTACCCAAACGTGTATACCATGTTGGCTCACAAATAGTTAACCGAAGTTAGCCATATGATTACTCTCATATCAACCTTATTCATCTTAACCATAAGTAGTTCAAATGACTCAAATGAAACTAGTTAAAGAGCCGTTCAATTGCTATATTATCATAGAAGTATACAAGAACACAATTGAAGCAAAATCGGTTTGATTCACTCGAATCAATTCATGAACATTATAGCCACGGTTTGCAAAGATTGCATTCCTTAATTTATAAATGTTTAAGTTCAAGTACCCAACCGATTTTAGAAAGTAACCAACTCAAGTATGCAAACATGTACGCATACTTAAGTAGCCGGACCGAGTTTGGTTATGCCAGTACGCGTACGGGTGCGCATACCTATTTACATTCCAAACTCCAGCAGGAATTCACGGACGTGAGACTTCCACCAGTATGCGTACTCGTACGCATACTTACCCGGTCATCCAACAACGCCAAGATGCTGCAGCGGCACGCATACTTCAGGTTCCCGGTTTTGGACTTACACACAAATGTGATAACACACTATGTTTATATCCAAACATGGTTACATGATTCTAAGCTCTTTATTTCAATCATTGAAACTTTCTTAGAGGATGATAATAGCCGTTTTCACACATTATTAGCATCAAAGAAATTTTCTGGATATCGAAATAATCATAACGAAAAATTCCAAGACTACACCAAATTATTGTGTTACACAAACCATGTACGATGTTACTCGGCAATTTTCACATGATATAAGATGAAATTGGTCCAAGCGAAAGCTTGCCAACACATATTTTGAGAAATATGTAAGCGAGATAAACTCGGCTCGAAATCTCAAATGTGGATATAGAAAACTATATCGTAATACAACTTATGTCTCAATATAGGAGATAGAGTAGAAATAGACTTTCCAAGTGATAGATGAGTTTCAGTCTCCACTTACCTTTTGCCGATGAAGTTCCACAAGCTCCCCTTAGTAGTTCTTCATATTCAAATGATGAACGCTGTGAAGTCTAAGCTCAACTACACAATATATGTCCTAGTCCGAGACATCTATAAATAGGCTAGAAATCAAGAATTGTAGTTTTGATCACTAATATTGAGAAACATGCTTGAGATATCAACGCATGCGAGTTCGACCGAGCAGTGCTCTAACAGTTGTAGGGATTTTCTTCTGGTTTGATAGATTCAATTACTTAATGCAATTATTGCATATATTTTGGAGGAATTGAAAATAACAAATAAGTTAAGAAAATCCTAAATGCTTCAAACCTTAGATGCTTGAGCGTTGAAGCGTCATATCCCTTAAGTGTCGAATGTCTTAGGCTTCATCCTCTCGGCCCCGAGTATCATCTGTTGATTCAGCATTCCTTTTGCAGTGCGATTCCACACTTGTGCATACATCAAAGCTTTCTAATGTTGTGGCACATATGGACACTCATGCAAAGGTTACGGGGAATATCCAAGATATTCTTTGTCGTGTTGAACATCATCTCAGTAATGAATATCTCAGTGAGATGCTCAATTCAAAGAGGTGTCATATTCAACCACTTGGTATAATATTAATGTGGTGAAGCTACCCATACATAACGTCTTGCAACAACAGAGTTTGCTAGCAGAATTGAGTCCTCATGCTAGGATAGCATGTGAGGAAATAGATGACTTATACATGGGAGGAATGAGACTTGCCTTGATGAATGTTTATGCATCTTTTGCTGGTTCTTGTTTCAACCTCGTCAAATTTCGAAATTCCTCCAAATACCCTGATGATGAACGTCCGCCAAATCTTCTTGATCAGAATTTTTTTCGTTGGAGAGATGTGCAACCAAAGGCGCTTTGTCAGTAGCCATCTTTTCAGCGTGGATCCAGGCTTGTCCGAGGATCATGTCATATCTTGGATCTTCCTGTTTATGTGAAACTTGGTTTCTGTCCAGGTTGAACCTATTTTCACTTTGAGAGTGATGTAGCCATAAGCATCCCTGAGCGTTCCTTCATGGTCTCTGATTGAGATGGGAGCATGAGTAGCTTCTTGTCGAGTGATGCCTGCGGCTTTGAGGGTTTTTAGTGGAACAATGTTGATACCAATGCCAACATCAATCAACGTTCTCCCAAATTCGTTTCATTTGAGATTGATTGTGGTAAGCAGTCCCCAATCGTACATCTGTTTGTATGTGGCTAGAGGCTCATAAAGTACTTCCGAAATGGACTTCCTGACACGATATTTGGGTGCTCGTTCGTGCATTATTGTTAAGTATACTTGCACCATTTTCTCTGGGCTTACTCGGTGCTGGCCTAAATGCCCGAAAAGTGAATATCTATTACTAATCCATGGAATTCTGCTGAGAATAAGCCGTTAAACAGAGTAATGAGATAAAATAGATTATTTCTAGGAATTCAATTGATGAATGTTGTGCTAGAATTAATCTATGAATTGCTATATACTAGCATGCAATATGTCTAGGAGCGTTTATTCGGAAATCGAGGTATGAGATGATAGAGACATCATACTCGTTCTGAATATGAATTATGTATAATCAGGGAACATTGAGACATCCTAAAGACGTTAACGCTCTATACTAGCATGCGATATGTCCAGGGGTCGTCCAATCATTATCGATTCCTATACAGAAGTATTGATGAAATATGCGAAGTGTTGAAAGCTCAGTTGAGAGGCTTTACGGATCACATATTCATGCAGGGCTCTGAAAAGGTTTACGCTCAGCCAGAGATTGTGAAATGAGCTTTCACAAATCCTAAAATATGAGTTTCACATACGTGTCTGAAGCCGTGTCCGAAATATGCAAGATCATGATTTTACGATTTTAGCCTTTATCGAAAATCCACCATCAACATAAGCAAAAGTGATAAAGTCCTGATTGCAAGTAGCATAATTGTGAATATTTCTTATATGATACATCCTAGTAGTCACAAGTGAATCATAACCTTTGTTAAATCGGATTAGTGATTTTACACGTTCGATTACTTTGATTGGCTTGAGTTCATAGAACTTAATGCATCTAGAGAATAAACTTGATTAGTGCACTTTCAATGTTAGTTTGTTCTCTTAGATAGAATTCATGTTTATGTCGTTTTATGTATGTGTGATGAAATCAGGAACTTAGCAGGATATTCTTGCGATCAAGGTATCCTAGGGCTGTTGATTAAGTTGAGATTAAAAATCAATTCTAGTTATTGTTTCAAATACATGTTTGTGAATGAAAACAAATCATTGACCAATATCTTCATCTTATTGATTACTTCCAACTATTTACTTTGTTTTCAATTTAGTTTGCTTTAGATAAAAAACCCCCGACTTTATATAGGAAATCGAAACGAATAACAATCCTAGACCTCTTTGTGGGAACTATCATTTCTTTCCCTTGCTCCATTATATATTTTGAGTAATGAGAAAGTAATATTATTTTTGACGCGCTGCGACACGCATCAATAAGAGAGATCATCCTGAATTTCCCGAACGAATTTGTGAGTATCTTATTAAATTTTTTATTTTATTTAATTTAAATCATATGAGATTATTATTATATCTATTTTTTTTATATAAAATTAGAGCTCAATCCAAATTTGTTAAAACCAACTGAAGATGGTTTAAACATAATAAATGTTACGAACTCTATTAGATTCATGGGGAAAGATTTAATTTTGAATAAGTGTTATGTAATGCAATTGCGATTTTTTTTTAATTAAATGTAGGTCTATTTAAGACTAAATGAAATGTGAAACTAGTTTGGATTTGAACATTATTTTTAAGATAATTTTCATAAATAAAAAAAAACAATTACATTAGAAAGATTAACAGGGTGTTAGTCGTGGGAGATTTTGATGTATTTCAAGGGAGTTAGCAAATCCCCTGTTAGTCGTGGGGGAGTTTCTACAAATACCTCAAACTCCCTGTTAGTGGTGAGAGATTTGATTAGAATCTCTTAAACTCCCTGTTAGTCATAAAACAAGGGAGTTTATAATTTGGGGGAGTTTGAGGGAGTTTCATGATGTTTTTGTGCTTGAACAAAATCTCTCAAAAAACAAGAGATTTCTGGGGAGTTGGGGTTAAACTCCCCAAAATTGTCTAGACTCTCATACACTCCCTCTAAATCCCTAGGGATTTAAATACATTAAAATCTATCAAACTCTCTCATGACTAACCCCCTGTAAAATTAAATCATAACCATAAACTATCGATTTTCCTGACTATTAAATATTTAATTGGGTAGGTTTTCTGAATCAAGATTTTTGTTGAACATAGCAGAGGTCGAGCTGGTTTGAGCATTGAAATAATGAGGGTACCCAAGTATACCACAATCTTTTCATTTCAACCTATAAGTCTGATATCTTGTGTTATCGTTTATGGACAAAGTCGAGACAATACAACACCAAGATACTCACTTGATAATAGTTACGATTCAAGACCGATTTACTATGGGATCAAGATCAAGTGATTAGGATTAACGTATGTATTTACTTTTAATTATAATAAAAAAATTATAATTATGGAAAGTAAAAGTAAATCACACAAAGATTTTGTTAATGAGGAAACCACAAATGCAGAAAAGCCCCGAGACCTAGTCCACTTTTGAATACTTTCAGAATTAAGCCGCTATACAAAGAACAAAGACAACTTCGTATAGTTGAGTCCAAGTAATCTACCCCTAGTTACTTAGTTCCCTCAGTATCCCTGCGCCTACAACCGTTGGGCCAACACATGTGAATCCCAAGACAGAAATCACTATCTTGAGTTGCTTTACTATGTAAAATCTTAAGCACTCAACTCCTTTTGATCATCTTCCAAACATTAAAGGAACAAAGTTGTATACTCCAATAATCTATTAGAAAAGATTTGTTGAGTTTTGATAAAGGGTCTTCCGTTTAAACAAGTAAACTCCTTCGTCGGGTAAGATCAGTCCAAATTCGAAATAATTCAGATCTAGATTCACAACTATCAGAATCAGATACTGAAGAATACCACCAAATGATATTTGTCGATCTAAACGACTATTTGATCAAATCTATCAAAGATAAATCATATCAGTCGGATCCTAGCCAATCAAGAAGTGTGCACAAATATCACGAGATGCGAAAACCAATAAGAAAATCTTCTTGTCTTCAAATCTTTCAATTTCCTTCAATTTTACCTGCACACCACAAACTTGATTCCACTTATGATCGATCATGCACATAACGGAATCTGTTAACAATGGATGATCACAAGTTTTCTTAAGATCTAAAATAGTTCTGAAGATCCCGTCAATACTTTGATCTAGTTTGAGCGACCTTATGTCAGAAGATAAGGCTCTCAAGAATAATCAAACTAGGTGCAATCAAAGTTTCAACAACCATTAGTCAATCAAATCAATAATCAAACAATGCAATTATCTAGTTTCCCACTAATGGTACTTGTAGAGTTTCTTGGTCCCACAGAAGTCTTTAAACGAGCGAAAGTAAGAAATTTCGCCTAATTAGGATAATTTCCTCTCCGGATAGTCGGCTCCATCAGAAACAACATGAATGAAGTTTGCCTGGCTCTTAGGATAGTTTGCAAGAAATGCAAAATTAAATATTTATAGACCAAGGTTGTTTGGACAACAAGGAAATTCCAAAACCGAAAGATTCTCAAGATATCCAATAAAGTACCTAGTTTCGGTTTTCATATTTCCAACTAATATCCAACCTATAATTTCAAAATCTCTCTCTACTTTGCACTTAACTAATATAACTTTCCAAGAGATATGTTTGACTTGCTGGAAAATCAAAAACATCTAATCGAAAATCTTAATTAAAAGATTCTCAATATTTCAGATTGGGATCTCCTTGAATATCAAGGAATATATTTGAATAATAAAAGATAAGAATTATATTCATGCTCAAATTATGTCAACTTCTGGAACTTTCCTATTTAGCAAACCTTAATTCCAAGCTCACACAAAACTGTAAAGTAATATGTGAATGTTGAAAATCGGTTTTACTCTTGGGATCGGTTCTACCATGACTCCCAACATAGGTAGGGATTGGTTCTACCAAGTCTTCCAATATAGGTAGGGATTGGTTCTACCAAGACTCCCAATAATAGGTAGGATCGATTCTACCAAGATTTCCAATATTGGTAAGGATCGGTTCTACCAAGATTCCCAATAATAGCTAGGATCGGTTCTACCATGTATGCCAAAGTAGGTAGGGATCGGTTCTACCTAGACTGTAAACATAAGTTAAGATCGGTTCTACCAAGAATTCCCACCTTAGGTTCTAATTGGTCATCCAATAGATCTTCATATAAAACCGGACCAAAACACATATTGATTTCATTTCGATTACGAAACAAGTTTCGTATATGTACTTCCTTTAAACATATGTAATTAAATATACTTTCCTAGGATGAAATCACATCTATATCAAATGCACAATCAAGTAATGATTTACATAGATTATGTCGATGTCGCATTTACAAAGTTCAAAAGATAAACGTTATACTTTGTAATTAAATATTCTTCCTTGACACTTTGATCATACTAATATGACCAAGTCTAATATAACCTCGCATGTCATGTTTTCAATCTTAAACGACTTGAAAGTAACGATAGGAATGTAAACAAGTCAAATCAGTATCACTAATCTCAAGTGGAAGGATGATGTCTTCATTGTAGTTGATACGTCTTCACGTTCTTCAGTTTTTCAAGGTAATACTTGTATGTCTCAATATTCATAGACTTTCTAGTTTACTAAACGAAGTTGACTCTAGTACATTTAATCAAGCGACTGTAATTGAGTTTTGATACTAAAATATGACAACCAAACTTGACATACCAACGCTTGGTGGGTTCAACCGAGCAATGCTCTAACAAGACTCACTTAGTAGTTGAGTCTCATCAGAATCGTCAAAACCTTAAAAATTAACGGGATCATTTGAGCGTAGGGAAATATGATAACAGTCTACAAATGGGTGATGAGCTTGAAACAGGTGAAATGCTGAGCTGGTTGAGGCAATTAGGGTATATAGAGTAAACTGCCTAATCGCTTGAATGTTCAAGCCATTACCAGAAGTCATAGTATCAGTTGGAAATTGGTTAAACGAACCTCCATGAGTTGTTTCCATGTCAATGACTTCATCACCTGCTGGTACATGAGTATCTTCCACCATATTTGAAGTAGAATTATCTACCATTATATTTGGAGTAGAACGACTTCTCAAACTTTTTTGAATTCCACGAATTCTCAAACTTCACTGAATTCTACTACTAGGAATTGAACCTAGACCACCATGACTTGGACCTGCACCACCAAGACTGGAATATGGCAGAGTAGTGATGTCAAACATCATGTTATCCCTGAGTTTTTGCATCTCACTCAAGTGGAATCACTGAAATACGTGTAGTAGATAGTTATAATCGTTTATCTGGTTGTGATACTCTTTCGACATAGCTTCAGCCCCCTAGTACATATAAGCTCGTTCGAGACCACTAGGAGGAACAATTGGTGAACTAATAATATCTCCAGAAGAAGTTATAGTTTGTATATCCCAAAAAAATGGTGGAATAGTCGACGATGAACCCATTTGACTATTGGGATACGAAAATACGCCGCCCGCATCTGGTGGAGGTTGGAAAAGGAAGATATTCATCATCAATAAAGGTAATCAGCTTCATCATGAGGCGCTTGGATCATATCTTCAGCTTGTTCCTAACGTGGACTATCCCTTATCAATTTATCTCAATCCTCGTGAGAGATATCTCCACTTGGATAAGGTTGGTGGCTTTCACCTTTCTTCCCTGTAACTTAATAAGGTGTCTTTCGCCATAGTACCAAACACTCGTTTCAGAAATAAGACTGTATAACACAATCCTCTTAAGGTTTAGATGTAGCATCTTATGGGCTTCCACATCTTCGAACTCATGGATTGATTGATACAACATGTCAACAATGTTATTACTTGTTCTACACAAGTATGTTGACCATCTTCAATTTGATCATTTGTTCAATTATCAGAACTGTACTTCTATATGACTAAAAAACGACGGTGTTATTGTGAAGATAAGGTTCACAAATACGGAAGTAAGTATATCACCAATACTGAAAATAATAACATTGTTGCGTTAGTACGTTTACCATGTCAAAAAAATTTGAAAAAGCGGGGGTACAACAACCACACCCAATATTTCGCTTAGCAATATGTATGGACAAACTCCAATATACTTTCTAGAGAATCAACTAGACAATCAGACTCAATCTAGACAAAAAGTATATCAAAGAGTTTATATCTCAATCTCTCGATTTGATATATACTCAAGCAAATAGAAATCATGAGTCTTTATCAAATACTAGAGAGATAACTTGGATGGTACCAAAGACCAATATCCAAGTCTTAATCAATTTAAATCAACAACCAAAAGGTCGGATATTCTAATTGATTGAACAACGCACAACCTGTGATATTTCAATTATATAAACAAATATAATGCGGAAATGGAAATAACACAGACACCAGAATTTTGTTAACGAGGAAACCGCGAATGAACAAAAACCCCAGGACCTAGTCCAGATTGAACATACATTGTATTAAGCCGCTACAGACACTAGCCTACTCCAAATTAACTTCGATCTGGACTGTAGTTGAACCCCAACCAATCTCACACTGATCCAAGGTACAATTATGCTCATACGTCTCTGATCCCAGCAGGATACTACGTACTTGATTCTCTTAGCTGATCTCACCCACAACTAAGAGTTGCTACGACCCAAAGTCGAAGACTTTAATAAACAAATCTGTATCACACTGAAAAGTCTACGGTAATAGATAAATCCGTCTCCCACGAATATACCTACGAGTTTTGTTCCGTCTTTTGATAAATCAAGGCGAACAGGAACCAATCGATAACCCGGACTTATATTCCCGAAAAACAGCCTAGTATTATCGATCACCTCACAATAATCTTAATATACGCAGCGAAAAAGGTATTGCAGAATCACAAACGATGAGATGAAGATGTTTGCGACTTCTTTTATCTTGCCTATCGGAGATAGAAATCTCAAGACAATTATTACAATTGTACTCGGACGATAGAAACAACAAGATCAGATCACACAACTACGAGAAAGTTGTATCGGTCTGGCTTCACAATCCCAATGAAGTCTTTAAGTCGTTAACATGGTTTAGAGAAGAAAACCCAAGGTTAAAGGAGAATCGACTCTAGCTTATACAACTAGTATCACACGTAAGGTGTGGGGATTAGGTTTCCCAGTTGCTAGAGTTCTCCCTTATATAGTCTTTCAAATCATGGTTTGCAATCAATGTTAGCTTGTTAACAAAGCATTCAATATTCACCGTTAGATGAAAAACTGATTAGATTCAAGCTAATATTTCTCAACCGTTAGATCGAAAACTTAGCTTGTTACATGAAATGCACATTTCTAGGCTTGTGTAACCGTACCCAAACATGTACATTTGTTGGTTCAACAATAGTTAACCAAAGGTTAGCCATATGAGCAATTTCATATCAACCATATTCTTCTTCACCATAACTAGTCCAAATGACTCAAATGAACTAGTTAGAGAGTTGTTCAACTGCTTAGATCTTTATGTAACTACACAAGACACAATCGAAGAAAAAACGATTTGATTCACTCGAATCGGTTCATGAACTTTATAGCCACGGTTTGCAAAAGCATTCCTTAGTTTATTTAAACATGAGTTCAAGAACAATCGTTTTTAGATATAACCAACTCAAGTTCGCGGACTGTGTTCGCGAACATAAGTTCACAAACTCCAGCAGAAATTCTCGGGTCGAGAACTTCCGCCAGTTCGCGGACTTGGCTCACGCCACCATTCCGGTTCTCTTGATCAACAAAGTTAGCAAACTTTGGTTCAAGGAATAAGGACTTATACATATATGTGTTTCCACAACAATGCTTATATCCTACCATGGTTATGTAATCTAAACTCTCATTTTAATCATTGAAACATTCTCAGAGGACGTTATATAGTTGTTATTCACAAACCATTTTTCGTCAGAGCAATTTTCAAAGTGATTGAAACATAACATGACTTTCTTCACTAGGTAAAGATGATTTCGGCTAAAGCAAAAGCTTACCAATACATATTTCGAGAAATAGATAGGCGAGATAAACTCGGCTTGAAATACCAAATGTGTATAATCTTAGTCTATATAGCAAAACAAATTTTGTCTCAAGATAGGAGATAAATAAACTTTTGAGTGATAGATAAGTTCAAGTCTCCACATACCTTTTAGTCGATGAAGTTCCACCGGTTCCTTGAGTAGTCCTTCGTCTTGTATGATGATTGCCATGGAGTTCTTGAGCTCAACTACACTTTCTATCCTAGTCCGAGACCTTAGCTATAGTAGACTATAAATCAAGACTTATAGTTTTGATCACTAACATTGACAAACATGCTTGAGATAGCAACGCATGCGAGTTCGACCGAGCAATGCTCTAACATTTTTAATGACAATAAATAAACGATTGGAATAAAATAGGGTTTTTACCTCCAACACTCAGTGAAAACTATTCAGTCTTTCTTTGATACATGAAGAGCATATACCGAGGGTCATCTAAATTCTGATAAAATATGAGGCTCCAGTCATATTTGGTACTCGTTTTAAATCTTCTAACAATTCAATAAAACCAAATAATGTCACTAAGATAACATTTGGGAATAAATTTTGGCATATTAATTGTCCACAACACAAATACACGTTCGAGCTCCTCATAATGTTTAGGGAATAAATAAGTTGTCTTGTTAACCAATATTCATTCATTTTTCTACCATAACGTTGTAAAAAACCTTTCAACCTAGACACCTTTAATCCATGGGATTGTGGTCTTTCATGATCTGGGTTTCCTTTTAGATCACTTGAGAATTATTGAAGTCGATCTCTCCATCTTCATTTAGACTCTCACTTTAATTTTTAAAATAGATGTACATTTCCCCCATATGTAATTCTTGTTTATATGCATGTACAAATCTAACGATATAGATCATATCAAATAATAAATTCACTATTAAAGTTGGTTGAAAATTGAATATGTTCATAAAACTAAAGACTAAATAAAAGTTGAATTGCAAGGAAAAACAAACTTATCACATTCAAAATATTTGAAAAAGAACGCATTTGTAGTCTTCCACCATCTTTTTAATATAATTTGAACCATTTGAGTGATACGGTTTCTAGGTTGTACAAAATATAAGCGCCCCCAAGGATATCTTTGGACTCTTTCTTGAACAACAAGGGGAAGGTACTTGAACACCGTATTGAACTCATACCACCCACCTCTTAGAGCGACTGAATTAACTCGCTCTGTATGACCAGATATGTGCGTTAGAAGTATACCATCATTGTAGCGCCCCCTAAGCTAGCAGCTAACTAATCCAAGAAATTAGCTATAAAATGAGGCACCAACGATCTAAAACATCTGCTTAAAAATTAAGAAAGAAGTTCTAAACAAAGATTAATCCGAATCTAAACCCTCTCTGGAATAAATACAAGAACTCCTCTCAAGTGTTACATATTTAATAATGAGTTGATTTACAAATAGAATATAAACACAAAATAAACATAGGGGAAGCTAACCAAATAACGAAACCAACTCCTCGAAGCTTTCAACGTCGCGTGCACATCTCGATCTGTCTCTGAAACTGAAAGTGGGAATGGGTGAGCACATCATCCCTATAAGGGGTGCCCGGTGAAATAACAACTAACTTTCAAGTAATCACTAGAATGATTTAAAGACAATGCAGGTTTTGTAGAAAACCGATAAATCAAGGAAAAACAGATAAAACATATTAAAATAATAAGTTGTACTGAAATATAAATTTCTACCAACCATTAAACCGGCACACATTCACAACATAAATAATAGTTGAGCGACGTCTTCCTTCGAGTAGCAAGGCATGATCATTATGGATTCTTTAATGATCATTAAAGCGCCCATGAGGTATCCGTCCTCAAGTCATAAACGATGTGTACCTTACCAGTACCTTATTCTACGCGCACTCTATATAGCAAGTATCCAAAGAGATCTAATGGTAACAACATTATATCCGATCGAAGTGCTTACACAGTGGACAACCCCCTTTACCATCCCTGCGTAAATCCAACAATCATATATAAGGTTCTCAACATCATTCTCTCTAAACACCAAAACATAATATAATAGCTTTTGAAAGTAATTTAAAAGAAAGAGTAAACATCCACGCATGAGACATGCGTTGCCCCCCTACAGAAATAGGGAAAATATAATGGCCAAATTAAAACCAGACCTATATAATATTCAACCCAACGAGGTCTATCTAGGTTTGCTTAAATTAGGTATAACATTTGGGGGCACACATCTCACACCAATCAAAATGAAACCTTCTCCCTTTCATGCTAACAATAAATAAAGATTGTAACCACTTTCCAGTCAATGGAAAGAATCACATTTTGAAAAATAAGTAAATACTCCCAAAACACAGATATTAGTTGTTTCTAAAGATCCAAGCCCATCCAAAAATGTAAAAGAAAACTAGTTTGTAATACATGCATACACTATCATATAGTAACAAAGATATGCATGGATTTCACAAAAGATAGATACAATAATGAATACAAGAGAGTTCGTTATCGATTCCCACCTCTTTTGATGACAAGCCTCACATACCTTGAGATCCATAATCCACTGGTTCATTCTTTAGATCGATCATTGTTAATAAAGATTAACTGTTAATCACACAAGCACTCTAAAGATTAGCCAAAAGGCTCATAACACAATCTCATACAATACTCTAGTTATAGGCAAAGTGAACTATCTAATGGTTCTAAGCCCATTTATGTTTCTATACCTTTTCATTATCTATATTTAGCAAAAATAAAGGTTTACTAATTCAATTAGGTTGATTATATAATACACTAGATAAGCCTTAAGAATATCTACAACTTTGTAGAAGGAACCAAACATTAATTCAGACCATAAAGGTCCAATATACCAAAATAGGAAAACTATGCCTAAGGCCAAGTCCACTAAAGAAGCCCATTAACTTAAGGTCCAGCCCATAAGAGTCAACTAACGGTCAACATGGTCAATTAACAGTCGACGTCAATCAAAGGTCAAGTCCAGGTCAAAAGGTCAAGTCTAGTTAAAGGAGTTAACTCGGTCAAGGTCCACTGAGTCAAGTCTGGTTAAGACTGGTTAATTAGTTAACTCGGGGTTAGACGATTTATCTCGATTAGATATCCTAAGTCGGCTAAGGGCGTAGTCGACAGACCAATCGACTAGGATGACTAATAGACCAAATGCCTAAGCCAACATCTAATGCATAATCATGGTGCAACACAGCATACAACTCAAATCAAAAACCCTAATACAGACTTCATTATTTTTTAAACAACATCATCTTATTACAACACTAATATGATCACTTCAACTAAGCCTCGATTATCAGTTCAACATCAACTTCTTAATAGTTTCTAAACCTCCACCAGTTACAGCTTAATCTCTTCTTTACATGTTTAATGATTCTTCAGATTCATCACTACTAGGTTAACTTCCCATATTTCTAATCACTTAACCAATGCTTCTGCAATTCTAACTTCATCTAGTCTAAGCTTAACCTTAGCTTCCTCATCATTCTCATTCCATCTTCATTCTTGTTCTCATTCCAGCTTAACTGCAACCTCTATTAGCTTTTAAAGACAAATTCATAACTCAATCCACTCTACAAAACTCGTATCATTACTTGTAACTTGTAACTTGAACTGTAACTGCAATACAGTCTACTCAACCAACCCAACTAACCCTCTATCACTCATAACAGCAACACCACAACACCACAAGTCCAACCCAAACCTAATTATCAAGACTAAGTCACACAAACCCCTTCACCTGAATCCAAACCATTCACCACAAACCCGATTTCACAACAACAGAACAACTTCATCAATTGTACTTGCCAATACCAGATCCAGTTCTATACAAAGAACACTAACAACAATCTCAATTCACCAATTCATCTCCATCAACATCATCATTAACAGTTCAACTTCAAAATCAGAAGCCCAACATTATTTCTTCCTCGACATTCCCCTCATAGCAACATCATCTCCTAACTAATACCACCAAAGACCACTAATCGAACTCCTCAAACATTGCCACCTGCAATTCAATTCACATCCCCATTTAAGTTCTATACATGACCTTCATCAACGGAACAACACTACCACCACTCCCATGACCAGCCACCAATTACAATTGAGATCTTCATCCGACTGAGATATTCATCCCCAAACCATTTCATAACTACACCACCATCATAACTGTCATTATCTAATTCATCTCCATCCCCTGTGATTCATAACATTATCACAACCTCAAGCCAAGACCACAACCATACTAACTCAACATTATCACTACCAGTGATTCAATCTCCAGCTCCACCAGCAACATCAACATCTTTAATATCATTTAAAGCTTTCAACTCAAGAACCCTATTTCCAAAATTTGGGAAGAACAAAAACCCTAACTCTCTAAGAATTTAAAATTAAACTTCATACTATCATCTACACTTCAATTAACAACAAACCCATGAAATAATTCATCACAACAAACTCAATTTCATAAAGAAATTACAACAGATAAATAACCCTAATTAAATTCACGATTTACCTTTTCTGTGAAGTTGAAATCACCAATTCAATCAAAACCCCTCTCAACAACACTTCCATAATCTTCATCATCTTCTTTAGATATCAAAACCCATCTTAATCTCTCATCCATCTCAAGAACAGAACCCTAATTCGATTCAACAACATCACCCTTCTTCTCCCATGCTCAAACAACCACAACGCCATCACCTTCGTCTCCAACTAATCAATTTAACAAACTTCCTAATAACAACTCACAAGATTAAACTCAATTCTGTGAATTGAATTCGACAGAGGAAGAACAAAAGAAAGAAGGAAGGAAAGAGAAGAATAAAAGAGAAATGAGTTTTTCTTCGACAAGATGGGTGGCGATAAGGCCAACAGAAATGATAAAGGCACTCCGGAAAAGGAAAAAGGGCAGCCAGGCGGTTTAGATGCAAAATTGATTCTTTTGCCCTTCTCATTAATCTGATAAAATCTTCTTCGTCCGATATCCGATTGACACGTTCGAGTAGTCTATCTCGCATAACTTTTCGAGATCTATCTAGTGATACTAGTTTCGTATCTAAATCGTGGTTAGATTAATTTCTATAAATTTACATCTATATAATCTAATTGCGTCATTAGCGGCTTAGTCGTCTCTTGATCATCAATAGACCAGTCAAATAGCGTTGACGAGCTTGAGGGTCTTTACAATCATCACATAGTTGTCTAACATTTTTAAACTCATATTCTTGTATATGCTCACAATTCAATCCCGTTGCTTGGGTGCTGGTTGATCCTTTGATTTTTTTTTTGTTTGTTTCTATGTCTTTTTGGTTTCAAACTCATATTTGGAGAAATTCAACTAGGGATCAAAGATAATTGTTCAAGAAAAATTGGAGAAAGAAGAGAAGGTGTGAAGAGAATTGATGGAAGGTGTGGGTATTTATAGGTGGGATAGAGCCAACCGTTGGGGATATTGACTCGATCGATTGTTTATGTCGAGGTATAAGTCAACACCTCCAGCGATAGAGTCTCGATAAGATCACCGATAGCGTCTCCGTCGCTTAATTATTTTCCCATAGTGGCACGGCTGATTTGCCGGCCACCGCCATAACAAATCAAAAAATAAATAGCAGATGCCCATAGCAACCTGATCGCTGTCGTAAGCGTCAAAAATAATTTACACTTTCTTACTACTCAAAATATAAATATAGCAAGGGCAAGAAAGGATCGATCCCACAGAGAGGTCTAGGTTGTCAAATTGTTATGGTTCCCTATAAATAACACCGGTAGTTTTGTGATTATAATAAACTAAAATAAAATAAAATCAAATAAAGAAAATAAGCAAACAAATAAGATAGAAGAGATATTGGTTAAGGATTTCGTTTTCATTCACTAACATGCTTTTCACAATAACTAGAATTGATATTTAATCTCAACTTTTATCAAAGACCCTAGAATACCTTGATCGCAAGTATATCCCGCAAATCTCCTCATGTCATCAACAAACACATTAAAAGATGCGAATATGAATTCTACCTAAAGGAACAACCTAACGTGTAAAAGCACTAATCAAGTTTAATTCCCTAGATGCGTTAAGTTCTATGAAATCAGGCCAATCAAAGCAATCGAACGTGGAAAGCGCACTAATTCAATTTAACAAAGGTTACGATTCACATATGACCATAAGAATATATCACTACAAACTATAATCATATTATGCTACTTGTATCCAAGGAATATCACTTTTGCGTATAATAAACCCTAAACTAGCAATAGATGTGATTAGAAGTTCTACCAATTTGCAACTTGACAAAACAATCAATCAATCATAAAACAATATTTTCGGAGAATTGCAAAAACGATAAATATGAGACAAAACTAATATATTGAATCAAAGAATCATGCTTGTGAAATCCAATTATTCCATAACCAATAATAAACTTAGGTACTCATATTCAAGGAGTTCATCACAAGAAGAAAGAGAAGTTTCATGTTCTAAACCCTAGAAAACAAGTAGAGGAGATAATAAAACGTGGTCAAAGATAATCCTCAAAAAGATAGAAGTCCTCTCTTTTATATATTCCTCAATTTCCATAAAGTATACTCCTTCCAAAATTAGGTTTTGTCTTCAAGTCCATTAGTTGGAAATTCACCCGCCCACCATGGAGAGAAACCCGTGTAGAAATTGTCCCAAAAACGCTCGCCGGAAAAGCGGGATTATGGCCGAATTTGGCGGGAAAAGTCGCGGAAAGTAGCTCGGTGTGGCCAAAGAAAGTCAAACCGCCACCGGTCAACGGGTCAGAACGGTCAACTCGGCGGGTCAACTCGGTCAGGCCGAGTCAAACCGAGTCAGGGAGAGTTAGGGTGAGTCACAGAGTCAGCTCAGTCAGATTGTGAGTTAGTCACTGCCCTGAGCTGATTGAGCTGACTTGGCCTTGGCTCAGGCCAATGCATAGGCCTTAGTTGTGTAGCACAATCATTGTGCTTCAGCCATGATGGCTGTCTTCCCTGCTAAGCCATTCCACTACTGCATTTGAAAACTGCAGCACAATCATTAGCTTCATTTGCATTGCGAAGATCGAACTCCTTGCTTCCCCGCCAAACTTCTCGACTTCCACCGGTGCTTCCTTGTCTCGGACTCGCAAATCCATTGTTCTTTCTGCAACTTGATCCAGTTCTCTCGAGCCTTCTCTTAAACCACGGGGTTCTTAATCAATTCTGCCATAGCCTTGTTGGCTTCAGACCTGCATTCCCTGTAATATTATTCCCATCTTTCTTTGTTCAATTCAGTTCAAACTCAAACTACAATTTCATCCCTTAATCCAGTTCACAAGCAACCACCAAGGCTAAACCGACAGCACATCACACTTGCAATTCCAGCTCCTTTCATCATTCTCTCTATCATGCTCGACAATGGCAGCAAGCCAACACTCCTCTCCACCAATGCATATCCAGCCATCGCCTGCAATTATGCAACACAGCTTCTGCAGCTTCATTCCATCCTCAACCTGCGAATTCTCCCCTGTGTAATCAATCTTCATCTGCTTCTCACTCCCAGGCCAGCACCAGCACATGAGTCTCCACCTTCCATTCCTCGACATACTCAAGATTCCGCCACAGAGACAATCTCCATCAACGCATATCGAACTCCATCACCTGCTATTCACAACTTTTCGACTCCACATAACAACGACTCCACCAATCCACCGAAATCCCAATGCACAACACTTCATGTCCGCACAATGCAAGACACCAATGCGAGCACGCCACTGATTCACCTAAACACTCAGCAGAATCGAGACTTCAACAGCTCAATCTCTTCCTGCCTCTCATCGAAACCTCAGCTCAAACCAACCTGTCCTAAGCATACATCTAGATAACTTCAGCTGCCCCAGAACCCATGTCAATCACCAACACCACCAACACAAACCCATTTCCTTTGGCTCATCAAGATCGTTGGATGCCACCATCTCCTCCTCTTCCCTTATAACCTGTTCTTGCCCCTATGCATCGTTGTGACACCCTTCACATTTTGAATTCACACAAACCGCATCAACACTTCTAGTTCCATGGAAACAACTCAGCTCCTAGGTCTAGCATTCAACCATTGCTCTTCACAAGAAGCACCAACATCACCGCGTAGCTTGCGCACAACCAATGTACTTCGTCCATCTACCTAGCTCGGCTCCATTTAATTCAAGCGGACAAATCTCCATCATTTCCTTTCCCAAACCTTCACTGACAGAACCCACTCAATTTAGCTTCATCTCTGCCTCATTCCACCGGTATCATACTCTGGCAAAATACAACCTCAGGCCATCATTCCCTAACTTCACCAACTATTGAAATCAGACTCGAACCCATCTCTTCTTAACACTGTCTCTGAATCCTCAAATACAAACCAGCACCAACCCTAGCTCTGATTCTTGCCACAAAACCCTAATCAATTTCCATCGTTAGAACCTCGATTTCACCAGCAGCAGCCTAATTCCCATCTTTACATCCTCACTGTATCACCAACGACATCAGATTCTTCTATGAACCCTAACCTCATCTCAATTCCGTTCCATAAACCATCAAAATCCCTCTCGTTTCTTCGCTGAACCTCTGATTCTGTCTCAATTTCAAACACCTAGAAACTCATATCAGATTGGAACTCGGGTCTTCGTCAATTTCTCAAAACCGATTTAAAACCCAACTCAATTCACTGTCAATTGCTTGTATTTCATCACCGGATCTATCTTCTTCTTCCTTCCCGGTTCCCAACCACGGAGACCACCGTGAACTCGAATTATCGCCTATGATTCCACAATTTCCATCAATCTCTCTCTGTGTGGTTCAATTCTCACAGCTCCCTGAAGTTGAGAATGAAATGATTGAGAGTTTCTCGATTCAGTGTTGTAAAGGTAAGGTTATAGTCGGTGTTCGGTCACCTTGATAAGGGCCACCCAGACGGCAGCCCCTTAACCTGTGCTGGGTGTATTTTAGTACTCCTCCCAAAATAGTTGCCCCCTAGCCTTGACTGGGCTCCAGATAGTATTTGCCTCTGAAATGACAATTTTGTCCTTTTCGCTCAATTTTGGTGATTTCTCATTCTTTTCGTCCGTGCGACTCCAGTACCTAATAACTCAAAAGCACACATAAGATACATAATTTACAAGAAAACTCGCAAAGAAAGCATAAATACTAGATATTAAATACGGTGTATTCTACACCTATCACAACCGGCCTAAGAGAACTAGAGAGTTCTCTCTCGCATATGAGCAGGAGTGACACCCGCAAATGCACCTTGCAAATTTTTGGCACGGATGTAACCCGACAACAACTTAGTTCTGTGAACCAAGCTTCACCTACGATTACTTCAGCCTTATAAGTTTGCACCAATGCGAACAACACATACCCAATTCTGCAACAGAATTCTTTCGGCGTTGTTTTGCTCATCTTTTCTTCTCAAATGCTTACCATAAGCATTCAAACATTTCCATACATTCACCAACACAATCATCCAACCAAGAACACTTAGAACATGACACAATTAATCCATTTTATTGGATCAAAAAGAAGATATACAAAACTTACCCACTTAGGGACTTACATAGACTTGTTCCTCTTGAACCAAGCCTTAACCTTACCAAAACTCTCTCAATTTGAGTCTCACAGTATCCTATGTAAGCCTACTGATTTTCTCATGCCTTTCCACTATTTATACAACAACTTTAATGGCCAAAAATCGTGCAAAACACTTGCACACGCATGGGACAGCCAATAATTGTGCTAACTGGCCAGTTTCCAATAATTGTGCTAACTGGCCAGTTTCTTTTCTAACTAGAGCCAGCCTTCTACACATGTTCCCAAGCAGTTATGAACACACCTTTTAGGTTATAAACTTCCTCTATCACCGTTCTCCCTTGTCTCACACCTTTGGCACGCTTGTGAAGTCAATAGCCAACTCATAACCGTCAGTCGAGCCATAACGTGCAACCTTTGCGCATTACTGAATTTGGCCTTCCTCCAATACTCAGCCAACATGGCCCCGTAATCTTCTTGGCCTACGCCAATGCACGACCAACATTGCGCTACAATCATCTTGGCCATTTCCTTAGATCATTCTGGTTATTCCTGCGTCATATGCTTCACTTAACCAATTTGGTCGACAACAACAATTCCTACTCTTGCATTACTAGCTTGTTTGCATTGTCAAGCTTTGGTCAGCCTTGAACTAATACATAGACCAACTCTTGGCATATTCTACACTCTTGCATCATCATTGAGTTTGGGCCAACTCAATTCGATGGATATACCTTAAAGCCAACATCACATGTTGCATTTTTCATCTTGGCCTTATCTTGCCTTTCCTCAACGAAGTTTCATGGTGTCGGCCAATAAGGTTCTTTACTTAGCCAATGACTCTACAGTGTAGCACCATCTTGACGCTTTACTGGCCCTGCGGGGTTCCGTTATCTAGCGCTTTACTGGCCCTGCAGGATCCCGTTATCTAGCGCTTAACGGTCTATGCAGGTTAGGGCCATCATGGCTGAACACTAACTAGGCCGGCTATGTTGTATCGCGCCATCTTGACCGTTCACTAGTCTGACCGGTCATAGCAGGCCCTTTGAGAATTTTATTTCGTTAAAGTTTAAGCCCACTAACAGTTGCCATTTTCCTTTTAGGTCAAAATATCAAAATACCGGAAGTAAGATTTTTCTAGGGTTTTAGTCTAGAAACACTTGCTTCTTCTTCTTCTTCACAGAAATCCGAAGTCATCAACAAGCCTCCTCCAGTTCTCCGCCTCTGTTCTCCTTCCTCCCTCTCTAGAAAATTTGCAGATAATGTCATCTTCTACAACAACCCCTTCTTCCTCTGAATCGGAAATTCCTAAACCACTAAACTCATCAAGAGTTACCCCTGAAACCATTGAAAGAGCAGTAGTAGCTCTTAAAAAATGGAACAAAACAAGATCGAAAGATGAAAAACCCCAACTTATAGAACAAGATGAGTTCTTATATCTAGTCTTAACCCTAAAGAAAATCCCATCTAATGGTCGTACTAATCCATACAAAATTCCTCTATCTCATTCACTTCATCCATCTGATTCTTCTGAAGAACACTGTTTGATTATTGATGATCGTTCTAAAACAACTCTTACTTCTGAAGCTGCTAAGAAGAAAATCAAAGATGAAGATATACCTATCTCTAAAGTACTCAAGCTTTCCAAACTTAAAACGGATTATCGTGCATTTGAAGCCAAACGGAAACTTTGTGATTCTTATGATTTCTTTTTTGCAGATAAAAGGGTTATTCCATTGCTTCCAAAGTTATTAGGTAAGCAGTTCTATAAGAAGAAGAAAATTCCTGTTCCTGTTGATTTAACACATCAGAATTGGAAAGAACAGATTAAAAATTCATGTAGTTCAGCTCTTTTCTATTTGAGATCTGGTACTTGTAGTGTTATTAAAATAGCTCGGGGTTTCCATGGAAAATGATGAAATTATTGAAAATGTTGCTGCTGCGATTGATGGTGTTGTAGAGATAGTTCCTAAGAAATGGGCAAATGTTCGTTCTTTTCATTTGAAAATGTCTGAATCCTTAGCATTACCTATTTATCAGTCTGTTCCTGATCTGGGTTTGAAAATTGAGGGTCTAAAGAAGGTTGAGGAATCTAAAGAAAAAGAATTGGTGGAGGAAGGTGAAGAAGAAGAGGAGAAAGAAAAGAAGACACCTGCAAAGAAGAAAGGATCTAATAAGGGAAGAATTCATGAAGTCAGGTATATGGATGATGATCTTGGTGAAGCTTTGGATAATTTATCTGATGAGGAGATTGAAAATGCTGAATTGGGTGCTAAATTGGTGGGTAAGAAGAGAAAGAAGGTAGGAAGCTCGAAAAAAGAGAAGGTTCTTGACGAGGAGAAGAAACAGAACAAGTCCTCTAAGGTGAAGAAGGTTGCAATTGTGAAGCAGGATGATGGAGATGTCGACAACAACGAAGTTGTTGATGATGTCTCTTTCTAGTGAATCGAGGAAGAAGAAGAAAACTAGTAAAACTGAGAAGTCTGAGAGTGGGGAATTGAAGGTGAAGGATAGGAAGAGTAAGAGAACAGCAAAAGCTTGAGACTTGCCTGGTTTTGTTTAGATGAGACTTGAGATGATCCTGCTGCCATCTTGACTTCTTTAAAACCAAGTATGAATATGTGTGGAAGTCTATTTGCAGTTTTTGCTTTAGTATTTATGTCTTAATTTTGTAATGTTTTCTTTGCTTAAATCAAAACTCAATTGCTTTAGATTAGATTTTCAGTAGTCACATGATATGTGTGCCTTACGAATATCACTCTTTATAGTGCTGCAGTTTAGCATACAATAGCCATAATTGGATGGAGGGTGACTGATTAATTAAACAAGTCTACGCATATAAATGTGTCAATGCTATTGGTATACGCGAAATCGTAATTATTTATCTCAGTTGGGAAACTCTGTTATGTTTTATTGGTCTCTACTTGGGAATTGTTGCTGTTATTAGATATCTATTTCATGTTACTTGTGTCTTGACATTTAGATTTTGATTTCATTCATCTAAATGATGTCACATACATTCAGAAAAATGACTTTCTGATCATAATACTTATGTGGCAATCAATAGGCCATTAACAGATGGATGGCCTCCTAAATGTCAATATGATCAACATAGCACCCTGAACTGTATTTCAATCTTGTAAACAAACATCCAATAAAACATTATCTTCATTTTAACTAAATATTGTTTCAGAGTCTGTTGATGTTTTGGGGTATTCTAATACCCTTATTTTGTCTTAGGCTGTTTATTAAGTGTCTTCATCCTTGCTCTCCTTAGTCAAAGGAACAAAATTTGGATGAACTCTGGTGTGCAAGCAAGCAACGCTCCTACTGTTTTCTCATTAAGAATAATCCCAACAAGAGAACATAAACTCTTGATGGGTGTTAAGTTGTAAAGGAGCAAGTTTTGGTTCTGTGTAGTAGGGTATTTACTGTTATGCAGGAGGAGGCCGTGGATCTGAGATATGCTGTCCTATGTTGTTGTATGTGGGTTTTTCACTGCAGGAAATTTGCCGACCTTTTCACAAGCTTCAATTAAGGTTATGTTGAGTTGGCTTGTTTTTTTATAGTTGCTTATATTATATATATTTGGTCATGAGTTTTATGTCTGCACATAAGCATGCTTGTTTTATATGTTGCATACAGCTGTGGTACATTAACGATTGGATTATCCAACTGCCGTGACTTCATTTGTATTCATTCGCAGCAGAATCTGCAGTTTGGTATGAGACGTCTGAATCTGGTTTTTGGGGTCCAGAAAGCAAAGATGTGTAAGTTGGTGTAGCTTTTTCTTTTTGAATTATAGAATAGGGGTTTGGTATTCAGTACGATTATTGGTTGTCTCATTAGTAGGGTTCACGATTTCGTGAGATGTAGGAGGTGATTTTGGCGGATTTTTCACGTTGGGAAGTACTGAATTTTATGTAGCAAGTCTTGTTATGTTTTCATGTTTCCATACTTTCCTCTTCATACATAACTGCCACCGATCATCGAATTGCCTCTATCTTGTGTTCACTTCATGCAGAATCTGAAATTTGGTATTAGGTTGCCTCCATCAGGGAAAACTGTAGTGAAGAGAAGTGACTTAATATATTTCGCTCTCTTTTCCTTCACAGATTGTGGTATGATTTTGTTAGGATGCACGTGTCTGAGACATAGTTGCAGTTTTAATTTCAGAGGATCAAATTTGTAGATGTTATCTCACTATATCTATCCTAATGAAGAGAAAACTCGTTTCTGTTCATATTTGGTCTTACATTTGAGACACCAGAATAAATCCTTATAAGCTATTATTAGAAAGCCTGATATCTGGAGGTTGTAATTTTCTTTTGTGGATCTAACATTGGTTTTGTAGATTCCATGCTCTTGGTAGGAAGGAATGGTATCGCTGCCTGTCATCCTTTTTCATTCTTGATGGCACTGCTGCATCCACACCTTATTTGAACAACAAGAACAAAGCATCTGATAAACAATACTCTCTTGCCCATATTACTAATTCTCCTAGATATTTCGCTCCCCATTTGTTTGTGATGCAAAAATTAGTTTCTATGATGAACAATCCTGAGATATCAGTATTCATCCTTCTCAAAAAGTTTGGCTCTCGTTCTCTTATTAGTTACTACTTACTATGATATCCGAGAACAGACTTTGTATTCCGAAACATTTTTTAAGCATCCTTTCAAAACAAAAGTGAAACTCTAGCTACAGTTTGACAGCACAGCATGAACCCAATTGTTTCTGTTTTCAGGTTTTAGATTGTGTAGCTGCTTACACAATCATTGCTTTGAAATCCATAAATCATATCCAGATATGGATTGAATGCGGCAGACTCAACTTTCAAATATTCTTGTTTTATTGATGTTGCAGCTCAAAGATCTTGAAGCCTGTACATTCGTCATAGAATTGCAGCTTAAACGACCTTATTCTTCTTGAGGAAGCGATTAAAATAAATGGGAGGTCATTTTTAATTTCATGGTTCTGTCTGTATGTCGCCCTTACTGACAATTAAGTGTCTCTCTGGTCGTTAAGTTTTAAGTTCTTGCAGCATATTACCTTATCTCGATGGAGAACTCTTTCACCAGCAAAGTACAGATCTTTTCTTCATCCCGGATAGTTAAACTCAAAATCTGGTTAGTCTTCACTTATGTGTATGTCCATGCCTAACAAGTACTAGATCACAAGTAGCAATCTTGTTGCTTAAGTAGGTTAAAGATCAGTTTTTAAGTGGGAACTTGATCACAAGTCGATGAATATTAATTCCTCTTGATCAGTTGATGATGTTCTTGTATTTGAGTAGAGATTTAATCTTCTCTTGATCAGTTGCTTTCTCCTGCTAATTTATTACCCGAGGACTGTGGCTAGAGAAGCCCTGCTATTTAGAGTCAGGATTGAAATTGAAACTTCAGCTTGAGTCTGAACAATAATTGCAACATCGAAAAATAATTTACGGAAGTGGTGCTAGCTAACTGAAGTCCACCTACCTGATTTTAGTCTTGCCACTGTAGAAGAAGGGCCACACTCTCTTTATTAGGATGGATATACAGCGGGACAAAGTTTGATTTAGCTAATAAATTCAGTGTAACTTCTATATTTGGTGTTACTGATCAAGGCGGAGAATAGCATTGTTCATTTATATGTACAGAACAGATTCAGAATTGAAGTGAGAAAACGTTAGTTTCTATTCTTCTACTATATTTCAAATTTTTACTCATTGGAAGGCTATATAAAATTGAGCCACAACTATAGAAACTAAAAAAAAGAAAGATGCTACGAAGAACTCATATGAAGTGCAACAAGAGATGCATATGCTCCTCCGTTTATTTTTATAAGGTCCTCGTGTTTACCATTTTCAGCTATAGATCCATTCTTAACGACTGCAATTATATCAGCACCTTTGATCGTAGAGAGACGATGAGCAACAACAACAGTCGTTCTGTTTACCATTACCCTGTCCAGTGCTTCCTGTACAATTCTCTCCGACTCAGCATCAAGTGCACTTGTTGCTTCATCAAGTAAAAGGATCTTTGGGTCTTTCAAGATTGCCCTGGCTATTGCTATTCTTTGTTTTTGACCACCAGATAATTGTACTCCCCGTTCACCTACTGACGTATCGTAACCTCTTGGAAGAGCTGATATGAAATTATGTGCATTGGCTGCTGTGGTAGCTGCAATGATTTCTTCTTCTGATGCGTCTGGTTTTCCGTAAGCAATATTTGTACGTATTGTTTCGTTAAATAATACAGGTTCTTGGCTTACTAAACCCATTTGCTGTCTTAACCAACTTAGTTTGAGATTTTGGATATCAACTCCATCTAGCAAAATACGACCAGCATCTGGATCATAGAACCTCTCTAACAAGCTTATCACAGTTGATTTTCCACTACCACTCTCTCCCACAAGAGCTACAGTCTGCAAAAACACAATTTCATGTAAACAACTTCTCTATGTAAATTGCCCTGCAAGCTAATCAAAATCACAGTTCGGCCGGACCCAATCTGGAGAAAAAGTAGAAGGCGCATACCTTTCCAGAGGGGATGGTCAGACACAAATCTCTGAAGATCTGAACATCAGGACGAGTTGGGTACTTGAAGCCGACGTTTTGCAATTCAATGTCACCTTTTATAATTTTTGGCGCTATCCCCTTATCGCTGCTTGAATCGATCTTAGGTTTACTATCAAGGATTTTAAAAATAGAAGCAGCAGAATCCTTGGCTTTGTTAGAATCTGGAGCAATTGCACTTGTTTGTGAAACTCCCATTGCTGCCATAACCACAGCAAAGAAAACCTACGGCATAAACTGTATTTGTTAGAACCAAAATATGAGAAACTTAAAAGCTATAATCACTGAAATGGCTTTTTTGCGCTTTACCTTGAAAACCTGTCCAAAAGTTGCTTTCTCATCTTTGATGAGTCGAGCTCCAATGTAGAAAATAAGTGCATTGATACAGTAAAGTACGGCAAAGGAAATGCCAAAACCTACACCACTTACAACCCCTGTCTTAACTCCTGCTTTCATGGGTCCCTTACATTTTTCTTGGTAATGATCCATTATTTTTTGTTCTGCACAAAATGATGCGACGGTTCGAATGTTGCCAACAGCATCATTTGCAATCTGACTAGCTTCTTCATACATAACCTGTTACAAGACGGGCAAATGATTGCTGTCAAAACAAGTGTCGCAGAACATGGTTAAATATCCACTGAATTAGAGAGAAAAATGAAGAAACCAAAGAACCTTAGCATTCCCGCTGAAGCCTTTTACAGACTTCATCTGAAAATATGATTGTAACCCTATAAAGAACGAGAAAAATAAGACAATCAATGTTAACAGCCAATTAGCCGTAAAAGCTATAATAAGCCCTGCTGTGACCGTCGAGATGTTCTGAACAATTAAGGCAAATGTATCCCCTACGAGACTCCTCACATTGGAAGCATCCGTCGATAATCTTGCACCTATTGCCCCACTGAAATTGAAACACAAAAAAGATTCATTGTTAACATATCTAGTTGTCAAGTAAAGATCCCACCCTCAGATAGCGAAAGAGTGAGACTTGTATTTGAACTTTTATGTAATTAGATTAGAGTACCTTGAATTTGCAGGATCGTCAAACCAACTAATTTCTTGATGCATCACTTTTGCATAACACAACGACCGAATTCGCTGAATTAGTTTACCACCAGCAATTCCGAAAAAGTATAGTTGGCATGGAATGGAAATGAAAGCTGCGCCAGCTAAACCCACATAAATTAAAGACCAATGCGCAGAATCCTTATGCAGTTCATGCGGTGGTTCATAAAACATCTTGATAGCAGACGAGAGCAGAAGTCCAAAAACTGGAAAGATCGCACCATGAACGGCCGCAGCAATTGTTCCGACGATCAGAACTGGTAACTCTGGCATGTTCATCCACATCAGCCTGGTAAAAGAGTAGTTATTCTGCACTTCCTCCGTGTCATTGTTTTCCTCTTTTATATATTCAATTCCGCCACCAGGAGCACCAAAGCTAATAGATAAAGAACGTTGACTTCTGGATAATCCTGTAAACTGTCTTCTACTGCTAGACCTGTTCATGTACTTATTAGCTGCATCAGAACTCGACATTGTTACATCATCTAGATTTGAAGTTGTTGCAACCTCTGTTTCTTTCTTCCCTTCTTGTAAAAGTATGAGCTGCGAATAAGCACCGTCAGGGTCCTGGATTAGCTCTGCGTGCGTACCTATTTTGACAAAGCAATTAGATATTTAGAAAATTATGAACCTTCTTTAAGTTTGAAGTTTAAATGATTGTGTTTTGAACAAACCTTGCTCTACTATTTTTCCTTGGTGAACTACTGCAATGAGATCGGCATTTCTTATGGTTGTCAAGCGGTGTGCAACTACTATAGTTGTCCGATTCGTCATGACTCTTACTAGGGCATCTTGAACTATTTTTTCAGATTCTGCATCTAGTGCACTAGTTGCTTCATCAAGAAGTAGTATCTTTGGGTTCTTCAAAATGGCTCTTGCAATGGCAATTCTCTGTTTTTGTCCACCTGAAAGTTGGGTTCCGTGTTCGCCTACCGAAGTATCTAGTCCCTGCAACAGTGTATAAACCAATCATCAAAACAAAAAGCACAGATTAAAAAGGAGAGTTTTGTTTGAATAAGAAGTGTACTGGATTAACGAAATTCACCTGAGGCAACTTATCGATAAAATTTGCAGCATTAGCAAGTTGTATAGCTGTCCTTATTTCTGCATCAGTAGCATTATCCTTCCCATATGCGATGTTCCCTCTTATGGTGGTCGTGAATAATACTGGTTCTTGGCTAACTAACCCAATTTTCTCCCTTAGCCATTTCAATTGGATGTTCTTCAAGTTCACGCCATCAATAAGAACTTCTCCAGCTTGGGGGTCGTAAAATCTCTCCACTAAACTAATCACAGTTGATTTCCCACTTCCGCTTTGTCCTACCAAAGCTGCGGTTGTTCCACTTCGAACAGCAAATGAAAAACCAGAAAATATTTGGTGATCAGGCCTTGCTGGGTAGCTGAAGTACACTTGCTTTAATTCAATATTACCCTCCATATTTTCTAACGTAGTACCACTGGTTTCGTAGGCATCAATCAGTGGTTTTCTTCTAATAGCCTCAAACATCTTGTAAGCTGCAGCTTGCCCTGCTGCAAATGCATTCAAGGATGGCAATGCTTGACCCAGAGACCTAACCAAAAAAAGAAGCAAAATCAAGACAGACAGGAATCAGAATCTAATGGGGGTATTGGTTGAGCAGTGCCATGATAATAAAGACTTGAACTTTCAATTGACTCAAAACTCACATTCCACCCGTCATAATCGCTATTATGACGTTGATGACTTGTCCACCATTGTAGCCTTTCTCTATGATGATCATGGAACCGAACCAAACAGCTAAACTATAACTGCAAAATACAACTGTAAGGACTGTGCCAAGTCCTAAGCCAGAGACCCACCCTTGTTTCACAGTAGAATTATAAGCAACTGTTATCAATCTGTTGTACTTTTCAATGGCTAGATTTTCCCCTGTGAAAGACACGACCTAAGACAGAAAGATAACAACAGTAGTTCAGTATCTTCAAGCGTAATAACTGTATTTAAGATGTGGGAACTCATCAATTGTTATGCTAAGTCTTACCGTTCGAATTGATCCTACGGTTTGTTCAACAACATTTCCAGCTTCAGCGTATGCAATTTGCGCACGACTAGACAATTTGGACATGTATATATGCATGGCAGCACCAGTACCAACGATTAGAGGAACACATGCTAACATTACCAAGGAGAGAAGCCATCCTCTGGTGAATGCAACAACAAAGCCACCAATGAAAGTCGAGACAAGTTGTATAAACTTCCCAACCTATTAAAGGAACCGAAAAACAAATAAGCTGAGCTGTGTTTAGCAAATACCTACTGGACAGTTTTATATGATCATATCGAAGTTTGAGTGTGATCAGTTCTCTAAAGACTATAGTTATTACCTTTTCACCCAGTGCATCTTGTATGAGAACGGTGTCTCCAGACATTCTTCCAATAACTTCACCGGTTGTTGTTTCAGTATCGAAAAATGTTATGTCCTGCCTGAGAATAGTTTTCAAGTAAAGCCCTCGGATACGAGCCGCTTGTCTTTCTCCAGTCACCATCCAACATGACACCTCTAAACAGGACAAGCGTAAGTAGATAGTTGCTCATAGTTTTAAATTAAGATGAAAACTCATAAAAGCTTGAAAAAAAAAAATGCTGCAAACTAAAATGAATGGCGTAAAACATGTAGAGACACAGAATCCAATTGAGTACTTACGGAGGAAAGAGGCAACTCCAGTACCGATAGCCAAGTATAGGAAGTTCAAACAAACCTTCACAGAACCAAACAATTATAAGCGGTAAACAAGTTGAACTGAATTCAACAAAATGTAATATCATCTTTAGAAGGTTAATGATACTACTTGAATGCCCTAACTAGCAAATAATGTTGATAAAATTAACCAAATCTTTTGGATTAGAAAATATTACCTTTGAAACTGCATGAACAACATGAAAACGATCAGATGCACCAAACGAGTTAATGAGCTGACCAAAGATTAACGTCATAAGAGGTTGTGCTAATCCATTAGCAATTGCACAAATTGTACCAATCACCATTAAAGCAACATCGTATTTATCTGCGAATGCAAATAACTTGTGGAATGCTACTTTCTGTTTTTCTTTATCACCATCACCATCATCATCCCTAGCAGTATCTTCTTTTTTCTTCGTCATCTTTCCTCAATTAACAAACATACATGAAAAGATTGTTACTAATTAACAGAAATAAACAAACTCATCTATATTTTAATCGAAAAAAAAAAACTTACAATTGTTTCTTCTTTATATTTTACGTGCACTTTTTAAGGTTCGTTTTCTCTATTATGATTCTGAATCTAGACTAGGTATTAATACAGTATATATATAGTGATTAGGAATTAGGAATAGTTAGGATTCTGTTGAGGTTAATATTTGAGGAGGTGAATTTGTATCAAAAACAAAATATTTGAGGTGAACGATTCGGACTTTTAACACCGTTGATTTATTAAAGGGTATTTATTGAATGGTTAGATGAGGGTGCGTAATGTACACAACATTTGTATGGAGTTTAAAACTTTTGTTTTTCTTTTTTTCTTATTTAAGAAGAGTCATGTGAAAAACACTTTCAGGTAAAAATACTTCTGGAAGAGTAGGTGTGTTTTTTTTTTCTTCTAGAAGAAATTTATCGTATTTATAGGATTATAGCTTCTAGAAGTGGTGAAATCGGGTTTTATTAGGATTTTACTAATTTTTACCTTACCAGAGCCATATCTTCTAGAAGGCCTCTACGGATAAAAATATCATACCGTGCCATACTACATTATCCTACGACATGCCCCTATAAGCTAAAAATCATCATCATTAAATGAAACGTGTTGGTGCTTCAGTTAAGATTATTGTACCAAGAGCAACTGCAAATAAAATGTCAAAAACTGGTTAAAATAAAGATTTTTTTTGTGTAATACTTTCTTCACGTACCGTGTTGTTTCGTGTTGATGTGCCTATTTGTCTGGCACAACACACTAAGCTAACGTGTTGTGCCTGTGCTGTGACAGGTCACGTGTTGCGCTCGAATTTTAACGTGCTGTGTTGTGCCATAAGTGTGCTGGCTTGGCTCAATTTACACCTCTAATTGGTGGACATCTTCTCAAATCCCTCATTGTATCTCATTCGTTCTTGTGACAGAGGAGGCTTGAACTAGCTGTGTTTAGCTCTTTCTTTTATTTGTGTTTCTGTTGGTTTTTTCATGCCTTCGTAAAAAAAAAAAAAAAAAAAATTTATTGTACCAAGAGCTGTAACTAGCAATCTTTTTTTACATAACTGTCCTTTGGCCATTGTAGATGGTGGTTTTTTGACAAGGGCAAAACTTGTAAAAATCGCCTTTGAACCTACACCAGAGACATATCTACAATTATATATGTACTAGAGCTTCACCTAGCTGAACTCTCGGTATTCTATATATATGTATATGTTTATAAATATGTATAAATTCCTGACCCGGCATCAAAATTATAGATTCGTACTTATACATCATATTCCGCAAGAGAATTGATAACGCGTATACTGCTAATGGCCATGCTGGCCTTCAATATGCCTGCAAGATTTTAGAGCTTCACCCAGCTGAACTCTCATTATTTTATGCACGACCATATGAGTTGTCATGCATTGATCAGTCTACACTGATGCTGCAATTATAAATATTCAAAATAAGCTATTACGCTATTCTGAATTACCATAGCATAATATTTGGAATATTACTTCGAGTCACGGAACTTCCACAGCTGAATTCCTCGAATATGTTTTGTATGCTACAAACGAAGTGCCAAAGCCAACATGGCCGCACTCCATAGCCAGACTAATCTGGTTGGGTCTCATAACCTAGCCACGACCACCAATTTCCTAGCCATCCAACTAGCTAGCCAGGACGTGGTCACAAACTTCCTAGCTAGCCAACTAGCTAACCAGTCCACGGCTACCGTGCTCTAAACCTAGCCTAGCTGGTCACCTTGCCTCTCAGGCCACGACCTCCCTGTCTTCAGGCCTGGCCACGCCTCCCTGTGTTCAGGCCTGACTTACCATGTCCACTGCCTCCTTGTCTATTAGCCGGGCTAACCATGGTCATGATCTCCTTGTTAGCAGGCCTAGCCTGGCCTAATCACGACAACAACCTCTTTGCCCCCTAGCCTGGCCATTGGCCACGACTATCTTATTTGTTGGCCTGGTCATGTCTTTGGCTTAGCCATATGGCCACGACCTCTTTGTCTTCAGTCCTAGCCTATCCATGGCCACGGCCTACTTGCCTTCCGGCATGGCCATGTCTCGGCCTAGACTAGCCATATGTCTACGGACTCCTTGCCTCCTAGCTAGCCAAGCCCCGGCCTTTTTATCTCCCAACTACGGACTCTCTGTCTCTCGGTTCGGCATGGCCCACGGCTACCAGCCTAGCTGGATACCTTACCTCTCAACCATGGCTTCCTTGCTAGTTGGCCAAGCCCCTAACTAGCCACAGTTTCCTTGCTAGACGGCCTAGCCTAGCCTAGTTAGTCATGGCCCTCTTATTTCTCGGCCTATGATGTTCATGGCCGCGATTACCTAGTTTCTCGGCCAAGCTATGTCCATGGTCATGATTCGTCCCACCAAAGTTCGTGGCCAAGATCACGAACCAATGTAGCCAAAAACTTCATAGGCACCCATGTACATTCCGACTCGGTTAGCTATCGACTAGGTCGCACCTAAGACTATTCATTAGCTTGGTAGGCATATCTTGGTGTATTATTATGGTTAGTTATTTACGATGCCATCTTATGTCAAACTCGTTAGTCATACATATCGTTCGTGGCCAAGATCACAAACCAATGTAGTCAAAAACTTCATAAGCACCCATGTACATGCCGACTCGGTTAGCTATCGACTAGGTAGCGCCTAAGACTATTCATTAGCTTGGTACGCGTATCTTGGTGTATTATTATGGTTAGTTATTTACGATTCCATCTTATGGAAAACTCGTAAGTCATACATACCGTTCGTGGCCAAGATCACGAACCAATGTAGCCAAAAACTTCATAAGCACCCATGTACATGCCGACTCGGTTAGCTATCGACTAGGTCGGGCCTAATACTATTCATTAGCTTGGTACGCGTATCTTGGTGTATTATTATGGTTAGTTATTTACGATGTCATCTTATGGCAAACTCGTTAGTCATACATACCATTGGATCGAGTTGTATCTTCAAGCTACGCCGACTGTCTAACTTAGGCTATTACTCAGTCAAGTATCGTGACAATCTAGACAAGACTAGAAATAAATCCATAATTCTACTAATTCCTACGAGAAATCAAAACATGTTACATGGGGGAATTATTTATGGGTATTGGTCTGGTGGTTTATAGCAACGTGGGGCATGGCAACATCCCATGATAAGGAAGTTACAAGTAGTGGTAAGCAGTTAAAGGAAGTGGCTAAGTAATGGAGTGATGGTTTACGGGTTTCCAGAAACTTCTGGCGTAACCATACCATTATCTTCACTATTCTCATTTCTCCAGCTCTCTCCACTACTTACGAGGAAATAGTGAGTGTTCCATATAGCTATAAATAGACAACTTTGTCTATTCAGAAGACAAAACAAGCTTATCATTCCTTAGCTCGTCTTCTTCCATATTTCAATAACCTCACACCCAATTCAATCACCACTTATTTTCTCAACTTTCTTTGCTTTCCCTCTCATAAGATCAACCCATTTTCTCTCTTTTTAACTGAAGCAAAACGTGAACGTCCAACTTCTTGGTTTAGGCTCGTTTTGTACGATTTTGATTTTCGAACCTAAATAAAGTACTTTGACAGTACATTGTTTTACCTAGGAGCGATTTTTGGGTATTAACAATTGGAGACCATAGTGGGAGATCAATCTCTCGGCTATATATTTAGTTCTTCAATTGTCTGAAGGAAAAAACGAATTGGCGGATCTTAGGTCTAGTTTGTTAACCAATCCCAATGTAAGCTCAGCAGCCATCCCTAATCCAAACAACACCGGTGGAAGATCAAGCTATGAAGTTACTCCTAATCTCAACATCATCGGTGGCAGGACTCCAGAGATCACTCCTCCAAACATGTCCGATGAAAAAAACAACACTCCTCCCCCTGCCGCCGATGATGCCATGAACGAGGAGCAGGCACCGCCAACCATAGCTGATTTGATGAAAAGGAAAGATACCTTGGCTGAAATGCAAGTAGCCATGGCCACCACTCAGAGGGAAGTTCTCACCTATCTAAAGACTTTAACGGAGCGGTTAACACCCGAGCAGTGCCATTACCAAATGGAACAAGCTAGGAACGTATCCATCGGCGGAGCCAGCACCTCCAAAGTCAACACTCATGAAGATGATGAGGTACGTGTTATCCCTAACCACATGTCAAAAAGGAGCCAGCCACAACAAAACTTCATCACTCGGGAAGAGCTCGAAAGGATCCTACAAAACCGTGGAAAAGAAGGTTTTTATTCATTCCATCAACACTAGCCTCCCTACCTTATAGAGATCCAGAGGATTCCACTACCAAGAGGGTATTCATCAACTCCTTTCTCATTATATGATGGTACCGGAAACGCCAGAGAACATGTCTCCCGATTCCTGGTGTCGTTAGGAGAGCATGAGTATAATCAGGTGTTGCGACTCAAAGAGTTATCCAAATCTCTTACTGAGAGAGCTTACACATGGTATAACAATACCGCCCCCAACAACATCTCCAATTGGTCTCAGATGGTTAATATTTTTTTACAAAAAATATTTCTTTGTCTCGGAGCAAATTACACTTTCAGACTTGGGAAGAATATTCCAAAGAAATAACGAGCACCCAAACGACTTTGTGAAAAGGTTCTGGACTCAAGCTCTCGACTTCCACGATGACTTAACTACAATTAATGGAGCTCTATATCAATGGTATGATCCGTATCTATCGTGCCTTGTTAGAAAATTTACGATTCCAAACCGTCTCTGAGTTACATGAAGTTGCTAAGCGGTCGACAATGACGACTCCAGCCTTGTTGGAGAGAACGAGGCCCGCAAGAGAGGAAAGTCGTGGAGACACTCGTGGATATAAGTGCGTAGTAAACAAGCAATACTCTGATCAACCATCCATAGGTGTTGTCACCGACGAAGGGACTAAGAGGAAGGTTACACCTCAGCCGACATCGCAGACTAAGCGTTCTGCATCAAATCCAACCAAAGTTATTCGCCAGCAACAACAACAACAACCAAAATCAGATCTAGCATCTCCAGGTTTTTCCTTTCCCATAGAGGAAGTTCTCGAACTGTTAGAATTATGGATACAAGACGGAGCCATTAAGTTGCCACATGTGCGACGTCCACCAACTACCAAAGAAATGTCAGACCCGAAATATTGTCGTTTTCACAAATTTGTCAATCACCCCACTAGTGAATGCAACAACTTGAAGCGCATCATTAAGTAAAAAGTAAATTCAGGAGAACTGCAACTAGGGACTAAAGGCGTTCACAACCCGCCCCCTGTCAGGAATTTTACTCTTTCCAGAGACTCGGTCAACAAAACTGTCTAATCTATGATGGAACATATGTGCGAGATTCTCCACCTCTCAAGAGCACAACACAAAGACATTTTCTCTGCCCTTAATCGTGTTGTATCTCGGTAAACGTTTACTCTTTGCTGAAAAAGATACTTTGGAAGATGTAGATGTCAAACACAATGAGAAGATCAAGCTGGGGATTTATCGCTACTGCTTTCCTCAAGGATGCTAAATTTAGGTGAGTATTAATCGATGCGGGGACCGATGTCAACATCATCACTATCAAGACTTTGAGGGCGGTAGGATCCCAAGACATGAAGCTACCTATTCACCATCCATAATCAAAGGTTCTGAAGGAAGAAAAGTGCATACGGTCACATCACTCTTGAGGTAAACATGGATGATATTCAGACTATGTTAAGTTTCACATTATCAAAGAAGATCCTAATTATGACATGGTACTGGGAAGCCCATGGATTCGAAATAACAAGATGAAAACAAGTGAATCTCTTCGACAATAACACCTCCAAGACTTTCCAACAAGCCGTCGAATCCCGGGGACGACACATTAGACGAATTTTGTTGCATGATAGGTGTCTAAAACACCTAATTTCATATCTAGTATTTATGCTTTCTTTGTTACTTTTCTTGTAAATTATGTATCTTATGTGTGCTTTTGAGTTATCAGGTACGCTGGAGTCGCATGGGGGAAAAGAAGGAGAAATTACCCAATTTGAGCAAAAGGGCGAAATTGTCATCTCACTGGCAAGTGATATATGGAGCTGACCCAAGGTTAAGGGACAACTCTCTTTTGGAGAAGTATTAAATGACAGCCAGCAAATGTTAAGGGGCTGCCAGCTGGGTACCCCTTATCCGTTTCACCAAGGTGGCCGTATCCACTGGATCATTCTTACACTAACCCAAATCATTTTCGTCACCTGAGAGGAAAGTGAGACAGAAAGAAACGGAGGCACTGGAATTGTGTTTGGAGTTCAAGAGTGAATCGAGAGAACCAGAGATTCAAGGGAGGAAAACGGAAGTGATTGAATGGGTGTTGAGTGTAAATCGACTTGAATATGGTCCTGGGCGATTTGATGGAGACGTTTCTGTGAGAGAAGGAGTTAGGGTTTCCACCTGAAATCCAGATCGAGAAAGAAGAACAGGAATCCGATGCTGAGGATCTTTCTTTGGAAGATAGCCACGATGAGAATGGAGAAGGAATAGAGGATGGGTTCGATGTGAATCTATTAATTGTCATGGGTTTGTGATCGAAGTCAAGAATTCAGGGCTTGGCAGTACTTGATTCAAGGAAGCAGAAGATGGTGATTATCATGGGAAGCAGGATGAGATTGAAGAGGAAATAGGGATGATGGAAGAGTATGGTGAGTGATTTTTATGCCACAGAAGCAATACGAGATGGATCTGGTTCGATTCAAGTACAGGGAAGAGGAAGATCGAAGCAAATCATGGAATTGCAATTGCAGGAGTTCAACGGTGATTCAGAATGGGTTGGTGTTGATTGTGTCATTGTTACGGGTGCGGCTAAAGGGGTGCAAGTGATCAGGTGAGTTGAATGAGCATCCGGTGCGGGTGGACTGAATGGCAAAGGTTACGTGGAGATTTGACTGTGCAAATTTGAGATGGGGTTGAGGTTAGTCTCGATCTTGAATCTGCGGTGATGCGGTGGCTTGAGCAAATGTTATTGCGGTGATGGAGTCATTAGAGTTGCGGGGGCATATTGCGAGAGAATGGCATCGTGTTAATGGGTTTCGGTGGATGATTAAGAGTTAGGCCGAGAAGAGCATTGAGCTGATTTGGTGCTTTATTCTTGTTACCATGGGAAGGTGGAGTTGCGGTGTTTAGCGGAATGGCAATGAAGAAGTGAAGATATTCAAGGGTTTTGGTTGTACTCTCGCAATGAGTGATGGGTGAAGCGGTGATGCAGTAAATGCGACATGAGTGAAGGCTGAGTCAGCTGTGCGGTGCGGTTCATGGAGGAGAAGCTACAGTGCGGGGTCATTTGAAATAGAGATGCGGTATGCAAGGAAGTCTGAACAAGAAGGCACGAGTGATGTTGGAGAAATGGCATTGCGAGTTAGATCTCATTGAATGTATGGTAGTTTGCAACGCGAGTGCTGAGAGTCGGAAGCAGTTTTTGGAGTCAGTAGAGTATGAAGCTTCGGGTGGTTTCTTTGTGGTGAAGTTAGGGTCTGGTGGTAATGCAATGTGTTGGATTGCGGTGGAGTAATGAGCTGCGCAGGAGTGGATAGTGAATCGCACTTTGCAAGTGAATATCTTTGTGCAATGAATGGTGTAGCTGGAATGTGGCATTACAGGTTGAAATAGCAGGATCTGGTGGTGAATCAGGGAAGCTAGTTGAAGCTCAATTGCTACGCCCTGGTGGCTTGGGAGAGTAAAGCAGCTGGTGATGCAATTGGCCTGATAGCAGAATGGTGGTTGTTGCTCGGAAAATGTTCTTGAAGTGTGCATCGAGTTGATGTTGCGGGTTTTGATGGCACGAGCTTAAGACAAATGAAATGGACCGGCGGGGAGGTATTGCGGGTGTTAATGGCATAGCAAAGTGGTTGACTATTGTGTTGTTGTTAAGCTCAAGATGAGCCGATGCTTGAACTAGTCAAATGGTGGAACCGAGATTGTGAAATGACAGGTGAAGGCGTGTGTGATGAATCTGCCATGGCGGGATATGGGATAGAAGAAGGCGAGCCATCATGGTCGGCAATGCGACTATGATGCACAAGGATGGTGCTTCACATGTTTGCTTTGTGCGATGGCTTGGCCTGGCCTCGGCTAAGTTAAATCCCTAACCAAGCGCGAGCGACTCCATCTAACTCAGTCTTGACCGACCACGACTCACTGACTTGACCCGTTTTGACTCGGTGCCTTGACCGAGTTGACTCGACCGATCCGACCCGTTGACCGGTGGCCAAGGTGGACTTTGCCGGTCACACTGAGCTACTTTCGGCGACTTTTCCTCCACGTTCCGCCCATAATCCCGATTTTCCGTGACGCTTTTTTGGGACGAGAATTTACACGGGTTTCTCTCACTTGTGGCGGGTGAATTTCCAACTAATGGACTTTGAAGACAAAACCTAATTTTGGAAGGAGTGGAGCTATAAAAGAAGACTTTTCTCAAAACATATATCTTTTTCTATTCTTTTGCCTCTACTTTGTTTTCTAGGGTTTAGAACCATGAAGTCTTTTCTCTTTCTTCTTGTTATGAACTCCATGAATATGAACTAAGTTTTTATTATTGGTTGAAGATGTAGTTGGATTTTGCAACCAAATTATTATTTTTATGAATTAGTTTTCTCAATATTATCGTTTGATTTCTACGGGTTATAATAATTGCATGATTGAAGTATTGCAATATGATTGAATGTTTGTTTAGTCGAGTCTAGAATTGATTGAACTCACATCCATATCTATAGCTAATTTTAGGGTTTTCATCGAGCGATAACCTTGAATACGAGTAGCATGATATGACTCTAGGTTGTAGTGATACATCCTTGTATTCATATGCAAAAATTGACCTTTGTCCGAATTGTTTGCGCAATGTTTTACAATTGCATTGATTATCCTATTTCTGAAACTTAATGCTCCTAGGAATTGAACTTGATTAGCGCAAGGCGTTAGGTTATTCTTTAGGTAGATTTCACATACGCAGCCCTAATGTGTGTGTTGATAACTTTGGAAATTACGGAGTATTCTTGCAATAAGGTATTCTATGGCTTTTGATGATAGCGAGATTAAATACGAATTCTATTCATATATTCATAAACTTGTTTACAATTGAAGATGAAACCTTTATCCAATATTTTCACATCCTTGATTTGCGTACTTTATTTGCTTTTTGTTTATTTTTATTTACACAATCAGAAATTCTTCCGGGTGTTTTATATAGGAAACCATAACAATTTGACAACCTAGACCTCTCTCGTAGGAACGATCCTTTCTTGCCCTTGCTATATTTATATTTTGAGTAGTAAGAAAGTGTAAATTATTTTGACGCTTACGACTGTCCTTTGCATAGTGTATTTGGATGTAAAGCAGTTGCCAGGAGAGGACGTGGGGTCATATGTCCACGGATTCCGTCCACAAGTAAGTCGCGCTTATCCGACTCCCGCACTGTTAGAGCATTGCTCGGTCAAACTCGCATGCATTGCTATCTCAAGCATGTTTGTCAATGCTAGTGATCAAAACTATAAGTCTTGATTTCTAGCCTATGTATAGATGTCTCGGACTAGGACATAGATAGTGTAGTTGAGCTTAAATCTCTCGACGTTCATCTCTTGAAGACGAAGAACTACTGAGGGGAGCTTGTGGAACTTCTTCGACAAAAGGTATGTGGAGACTTGAACTTATCTATCACTTGAAAAGTATATTTCTACTATCTCCTATATTGAGACATAAGTCGTGTTACGATATAGTTTTCTCTATACACATTTGAGATTTCGAGCTGAGTATATCTCGCTTACATATTTCTCGAAATATGTGTTGGTAAGCTTTCACTTCGACCAAGTTCATCTTATATCATGAGAAAACTATCGATTAACATCTTACATGGTTTGTGTGATACAATCATTTGGTGTAAGACTTGGAAGGTTTCACTAATGATTATTTCAATATCTTGAAAATTGCTTTGATGCTAATAGTGTGTGAAAACGGCTATTGACATTATAGAAGAATGTTTCAATGATTGAAATAAAGAGTTGATGAAGTAACCATCTTTGGAGATAAGCATATTTAGTGTGTTCGCACATTAGTGTATAAGTCCATAAACCGGAAGCCAAGAGTATGCATATGCGCGTATACGGAATTGGTGAAGGAGACAGGTTAAGTATGCGTACAAGTACGCATACTGGTGGAAGTTCTCAAACCGAGAATTTCCGCTGAGTTTGGTTTTGGAAAAACTCTTAACTAGTCACCTTATACTGGCAGAAGTTTTTGAACCGAAAATTTCTGTTAAGTTTGGAAACTTTATAAACTCAAAATCCGGTTGTAAATACGCATACCCATACGCATACTTAAGCTGGTTACTTTGTCAAATCGGTCAAGTCTATGAACTTAAACATTTAAATCATAAGGAATGCAACCTTTGCAAACCGTGGCTATAATGTTCATGATTGATTCAAGTGAATCAAACTGATTTGATTTCAATTGTGTTTTCTAAGCAATTGAACAACTCTTTAACTATTTTCATTTGAGTCATTTGAACTAGTTATGGTTAAGATGAATAAGGTTGATATGAGAATAATCATATGCCTAACGTTGGTTAACTATTTGTGAACCAACCTGGTGTACACGTTTAGGTACGGCTACATAAACCTTAATGAGGGTACATTTCATTTGTATGTAACAAGCTAAGTTCGATCTAACGGTTGAAAGATATTAGCTTGGTTGAATCGATTTTTTCATCTAACGGTGAATATTG
>JAJJWW010016094.1:0-34038 GCA_023531295.1 Papaver armeniacum | reverse complement strand
AATACTAGATTTTCATCTCTGCGTCCATCCATCACACACGGTTTAACATTTGTGGGTGGGCGGGTGGATCGATTGCATGCAGGTAGATCCGCAAATTTGTATGAAAAAATTTATTTAAGTAAGACGAGTAAAAATAATTTATAACATCCTAAATCATCCTTATATGTTTGACTGAATTCTCTCTTCGTTCTACCATAATCATTTAAAACTAAAATTTTCATAGATGAAATACAAAGTATATGTACTAGTAAGTATCAATTACTAAATTTACCTTTATTCCTCGCATAATTCTATAAAACCCTTAACTTAGAGGGTGTGGGTGTCTGATGGATTTGTGATACTCACCCGCACTTGATTATATATTTAATGGATTTTCAAGAATGGACCCATGTCCAACCCACCCATGAGCGGGTTGGGTATCTACTCGCCCGCCAAATTGCAGGTAGATTGGGTCGGATTGGCAGATTGAACTACCCATGCTCACCTCCATAAAAAGCGCATATATGCAGAGGTGTAAATGGGTCAAAATGGCTAAAGGGGGCACAAATTGGGCTTGGGAACTCATAGATCATGGAGTGCAATTGCACGCCCACCTTCCGACGTGGCTCTGCCCATGTGTCTAATCGGAGTGACTTGGTTCAATTTAAAGGTGTTGTTGGAGGAGATCATCCTTTGCTATGCAGGAGACCAGGCACTTGGATATCAACACAGTATCAAAGTTACATAGACACAAATACGAACACACCATGTAGTTATTCTGATGGATAATAATTTTATATTGCTAATATCCCCGTAGCTAACACTTAATATAAAAAGGAAAGGTCACTCCACTCATTGTTAATTGGTTTTGAATTTGATGCTCCCAAATTTTTACACACATGACATTCGAGCTATACCCCTACGATATGTAGGAGCACTGTGGTTACTCTTACGAAGGCCCATATGCTAGATGACGTAATAATAATTATTATAACCATAACTATATACGATATAATAAGAATTGCCATTTAGTTTTGAGTTGGTTGTAGGGCACATTAAATCCCTAAAGTAAGACTCCTGGGACACACCATATTTGTATTACATACATCATCAAAGCTTGACAGAAATTGTGAATATTACAGAGCAGGCAGACGATTTCGATTTCCTTGGGACAAATCGGATGGTGTAGTGAACTGCAACTTATGGATGTTTTAATATAGACAGACTTGAAGAATATCATGGAGTATATCAACAACTCTGCATATACTATAACTTGAGAGAATGAAAATATTATGCTTGATGATTTAGAAGTTATGAAAAATGTTAGTGAATGAAAATGTAATTCTGATAAAAGAGGTTGTAATAAGGCTACAGATTTGCCAGCTAAGTACACCAGGAAGCATAACATATCAAGTACATGGTATGATACGCCACCTAGTATCTTATAATCTAAATTATTGATGGATAAGAACTCTGTTTTGAATTAATAATATTATCTTGTTTGCAAAAAAAAAAAAAAAAAAAAAAAAAAATCATCTTGGAAAAGAAATATCTTTCGAGGGGAAAGTTGATTATGATAACAACGTTTTGGGTAGTTTACCTATATATTACTTGTCTATGTTTCAAATGCCTATGTCTGTGACAAAGGAAAAGGAAAACTATGAGGGGATCTTATGGGGGGTTCTTCTGCAGCTTGCAAATAGAAAATTGAGTGGTTTAGTATAAGGTGACTTTGCATAAGTGCATGGGAGGTCTTGGCATAAATAAAGTGAAGTTAGTCAATAAAGTTTTTCACTCTAAGTGAATATGAAGATATATGGTGCTGAAAAACAAGCTTTGTACTGAAGGCAACTTTTGTTGTTGTTGTGAAGTCTAACTCAAGGCTGGTGCTAGTATTAGTTTTAAGAAGATGTATGGGTTAGTGAACAATATCTAAAGGTGTTGTTTCCTGATGTTTTTAAATTTTAAAGAAAAAGTTGGCAGCTGTGGAGGATTTTGTGACTTCCGAATGTGTTTATGGTTTGATTTATCTAGAAACTTATATAAGAAAAAGTCTTGCACGTTGTTCATCTACTTCAAATTATAAGTGATCCTGATCTGTTGCTTTTTGATTGTTAGGATGGAAAGAAATGGATTACATGCGGTTTTTCTGATGAAAATATGCTTATTTTTCTTTGAAAATGAAGATTTTCAGAGATTTTCAGACATAGCTATGGAACTTTCGGGCCTCTTTTTTGGTTTGGACTCTTTGCTATGGAGGTGCTCATACTCTTTACTCTCTGATTAAAATATGGTAAGCTGCAGAATGTAACATTGAAACGACCACTTGTTTCTACACTATAAGTTTGCTTTCCAAGTTTGGACTTATTTCTTGAACAATTTTAGTTTGTACTGGGTGTAGGTTGATCAAGTTAAAACTTCTCTTTGGTAATAAGTTGCTAAGAAGAATTTTAGCAATATTAGTTGATTACAACTTTTTGCTATATGGTGGTGCTTGTGGGGAGAAAGAAATGATAAACTTCACGATAACAAGTCTTCATATGCATAAAACTGGTCATTGTTGTTGTGAATTATACATTGTTTAGTTGGGAAATTACCTCGGATATCTCTAATAAGTTTGCTATTTTAACCATCATATGTAACTGGGATGTTGTAGCTCAAATAAAAAACTATTTGTATTGTTTTTCGTGTTACTTACCAATGATATATTTTTAATAAAATTAATTCGTTTTTTTTTTAATTATTATACTAAGAGAAGAATTAATTATGGAGAAGAACAAATTACACTATTTCCATCCTCTAGTATTGCGCTTGCAATAAAACTTGATAGGTATGAAGATCATACTTTCAAAATTTTGAAAATCCTTGCATGCCTAGCTAGATTATCAGCTGACTTATTCCATACTCTCCTTATGAACTTGCAATTCCAAACAAGTGATTGATTCTCTTATGCCACTTTCTAGTAATCATTGCTAATTTCATCAAAAACCAACTGTGCATCTAACCCAAAATAAGGATATCGTATGCCAAGCTCTTCAGCCAACTCCGTAGCTATAACAATCCATCACATTCAATATTCTCCGCTCTTAAGTATCTGTATGCATAGATGGCTCTTCCTTTTTCATAGGTACCTGCAAAATCTCGGATGATTAGACCAATTCCAGTATTATGCACATTCATTTTTTTTTCTATAAGATTGATCACATCATATTGAATAAAAGAGATTTGATGGTAGTAACCAACGAGATTGGGAGCTAGGACTCAGTTGAGTTATGGATGAGTGATTTTGCTTTTACTTCATTCCCTTTCCTCTTGTCACATTCAAACTTTGGATATGCTTCATTACTTCAACTGGATTTAGTTTTATATTTTGAAAGATGCATAACCCTTGTCATTCCATGATGTTGCTTTCCGAGATCTCAATGGATATGTTGCTTTCCAGATCTCTCATGTTATATGGCTATTTCTATGATCCAATCTTCACACATTCTATTATGAAACCAACTTTTTTATCCAGTATGTCACTGTATTTTTATTTTGTTGTATATTGTGGCTTGCTCTCAGCACTGATAACCAAACTGCTTTTGAGAAAAAGCATTCTCATAGAATGTGTTTGTTGTCTCAATACATTTACATACCTCACCATTGTATCTCATAACCCTTGTAATTTTTTCACTTGAAGGCACTATGTCATAAAAAAATATTCAAAATAAGTGCCTGACTCGTGGTAATGTGTTTATATTTCATAATTTGTTCCACATGTATTGATGGGAGAAAACGATTTGCTGGTTTTTTAGGAAAGTGAAAAGACGACCGTGTGGGCGGGACTCCTCGACCGAGCAAATTGTTTAAACCTTTTTCAAACAGATGCACTGCACGGGAGTGCTTTGAGTTCGAGAGATCAATATGTAGGATTTCGTCCTAAACCAAGACAATGGTCGTTCAGAGTCAATTCGGTCACAAATAAGGATGAGGGTTGATCTGTAGGAAAGAAGCTAAGAAGTGTGTGAGATCAAAGATGATCGAGGATTGTGGATGTGTTGAAGATTTCTGCAAGGGAACTATTGAGTTCTGAGATAAGTTTTGATCGATTGAGTGATAATTTCTTGTGTGTTGAAATTTTTGTTCACCAAATGATTCTTGGTTATTCAATCGTGGATTCAAAAACTTATTTATATTGCAAGAATAGTATACACATTGATCCCAGTAAGTGTGACGGTTGTTGGAGTGAAAGAGTGGAAAAGTGGGACATCGTGGGTAAACCGGTTTCATGTCGTGCGAAGACTTGGTTTATCATCCATCCACTACTTTGCTAACTTCCTCAACTTCTTGCACGACTTACTCACATTTCTCATCATGGGTGTACACACGTGTCGTAGGCCGCCAGACCAAAACCCTAGTGATTATTCCCCATGTGACGTGATTGATGTCTCAGGAACGTGGAGTCTGCAAGGAAGACGTGTATTAATTAGTCGGTTGTTGACTTGTCTAGACAATGAGTCTTAGCATTGATGAGTCGAGCATAATGAACGAATGTGATATGGTCTGGGACTCATGGATTGATCATAAGGTGTATGATGGGACACGCTCAGACGCCGAGTCTTGATGAATTGTGATATATCATTTTACTAGTCGAGGTAATAATGATATTTTGGGAATTTGAATGATCGTCCGATGAGGTTGCTCGATCGAGGAATTATTATGATATGTTTGACAGAGATATTGTTGAATTATGCAAAATGTTTATTTCTGATTTAATATATCATGAATGATCGAATGACAGAGTAGGAATCAGAAATATTGGATGGTCGTCCGTTCGAACCATGTTGCTCAGTCGAGCAAAAATGTTGGTAGCATGACCAAACATTAAATTATAATATTAATAGCTGGATCAATGGAATTCTCGAATGTTGGTAGTTGAATCAACATGATGAATATTGTTCGGTCGAGTAGTGATAGTTGAATCAATGAGTTTTGAACCCTGTTGAATGAGACAAATAAATATTGCTCGTTTGAGCAATATTGCTCGATTCATGAATTATTGGTAGCGGGACCAAATAAAATATTAATTAAAATACTGGTAGATGGACTGAATATTATATAATTAATTAGGATGTTATTAGTGTTCGAGCTTGCTCGGAATTATGATTTGCAGAGCATTTGGTTTGAAACCCTAATTTTGATCGATCGTTGATCAATTGATGATTTACTGAAAATCAACTAATGCGTGTGAACGGGGCCGACTACATGGGATGATGGCTGACAATGTAGCGCCAAGGTGCTCGAATGAGCGTATACCAAAGTCCTCAGTTGGTGGAAGGATGATTAAATGCTCATTTAATCATTATTAAAAATAGTGCTCGTGTGAGCATTAGGTGGTAAAACCTAATTATGAAGATAGGAGGGACCGACCAAGGGGTATGAAACCGGTCGTGGTGGTCGTGGGACCAAACTGATGGTTGATTGATCAAATTCCGAATCATTTGGAAATAGTTTAAACCCAATAATAATTAGATCAAAATCATAAGTGAGTGTGGGACCGGCTTCTGTAAGCCAAGGGGGCGACCTTGGTCGGTCAAGGTGGTATGCCCGTGTCACCATATTTTCCGTGACTCAATCTTGAGAGTTTTGGTATTTTCTGGTGCGCGTTTGAGCAATATTTTGGATTTTCAGAAGAGTTTGATCTTGACTGAAATTCTTGATTTTGCTCGAATGAGCGATTAGAACTTTGCTCACGCGACCAATATTTTAATAATATTAAAATAATGATATTTTAATATTTGACGTGAGAAGCTCGGACGGTCATGTGACCATTTGACTTTTGGCTTTTGATAATTTGAGCAATATTTGAGAAAATATGGAAGGTTTTTGCTCAGACGAAGGAATTTCATGAGATGAAGGAATAAATAATAATAATAAAATATAAGAGATTATATGGTGAGGGATCGGCCATGGCTAGGGCATGGCCGGCCGGCTAGTAGACCCGGTCCCGTGACACCCTTTCTTATTTTTTATTATTTTTCATCGTATGAGAGAAATGTGGAGAAACTAGGAGTTTCGCTCAAACAAGGGAGTTTCCATGAGATGAGAAAAGTGATAAAATAAATAAAAAATAAAAAGGGGAGACGTATGGACCGGCCATGGAGGCATGACCGGCTGGCCGGTGGGCCCGGTGATAGGTGTCTAAAACACCTTAATATTTATCTATAGTTTATGCTTTCTTTGCGAAGTTTTCTTGTAAATTATGTATCTTATGTTTGTTTTTGAGTGTTTAGGTACTTTGGAGTCATTTGGAACAAAAGAAGAAGAAACATGGAAAAAGTCTCATCTCATGTGCAACTGCTGTAGGACGCGGAATTATTTCTCATAATTTGCTTCTATTTCTTCATCTCTGGCTGAAAAGTATGTCAGCTTTAGTGATGCAAATTTCTGTCTGAAAAGCATGACAACTTTAGTGATGTATAGAATTGAAGGAAAGAAGTGGATCTGAGAAATAAAAGATGGCTGATGTTGGTGAAAGAATTCAAGGGAGGAAAAAGCGCCAAAAGTGGATTGTATACTTGCACGCGGCTATAGCTAACTGGAGTTAAATGAGAACTCTAATTCTCTTTGTTGCTGTCACCGAAATGCAAAGGCATGGACTGGGAATGGCACACAGGTGCAGTGGCATAGTGGATGGAAGGTGCTGGCCATTGTCGTGGGTGATGAGTGCCAAATATTGCATATTTTTACACCTTTTTATTGGCATTTAACTCATCTTTTGTGTTCAGAAATCAGATATTATCTCAGATTCTGTGTCTTCTTTGTTTTCAAGAATAAATATTTGTACTAATTAACTTTGTGTTTTTAGGTAAGAAATAAAGCTCGGAGAAATTGAAGAGCCAAAAGAGCAGAAAAGTGGAGACAATCGTCTATGGAGCAAAAGCCAAAGCCCGCGCGCATCGCTTGCAACCCAACAAGGAAGACATGGGCTTGAGCTAGCCACGACCCTAGATCCGAACCCGTTCCCTCCGAGCCGTCGGATTTGCTCATTCAACATCCAACGTTCGCTGCCTTCCTCACATCGTCCCTTGATGCATTCGCTCAACACCAAAATAGCCCGATGATCCCTGAGCCGTTGAGATCTCCATCCTATGCATCCGACGCTCGCTCCATCATTCTCATCGAAGATCGCTGCACCTGCTCCGCACCAAATTGCCCTATACCTATACCCCCACTCGAGCAAACCCATTTCTTCTTCCATCTTCTCTTTCTTCTCCGACCAACTCCACAGAGAACCCTTACCTTCACCTTCTTCCCCATACCCATGGCAGAGCTACCCTATCACCACCACTCCATCTCTGTTACCCGCACCAGTACCTTCCTGCTCCGCCACTCTCTCTCTCTCAAATTATCTCTTTCATAGCTTCTCCTCACCTTAGAAGCTAGGTCAGAGATCATTAGGGTTAGGGTTTTCTCGAACAGCCCAATGATGGAACTCTGAGACGAATTGACAAGAGGAGAGCACGATTTAGAGACGTGGGTGAGAGTGTATTTTATTTTAATTTCTGTTTTGGAAGTAAGTTAGGGTTTTTAGTGTTTTGCATGTATAAATAGGAAGGAGTTGTGTGTGTAGAAAATTTATGCCTGGGCTAGCCAGAGCACCAATTTAGTGTAACTTGTGTTTAATTGTTCTTTTGATGTTCTAATTTAATTAACTAGGGTGTTGTTGAAACCCCTAATCTCATGTCAAGTAGTTAGTCTTTGGTTGTATTCATGCTGTGCTATAATATGATTAGGATTAGTAGTTAATTGTGAGCTTTTGAACCTGTGATAGAGTGTACTGTAAGAAGACACTCTATACTAGGGGGAAATAGTGAATTAGTTAATGAATGTCCACCTGAGACCTTCAAGTGAAGGCTCAAGAGCATAACCAGAGGTAAATTGCCTAGCATAAGATTAGAGGGTGAATTCAATCACCCTAGTGCTCTCAAACCACTGTCATAACTTGTTACAATTCATTTTTACCTTAGTTTAGAGTCACCACTCAACTTCAGTCGTATCGACAATCACCCAACCCTTATTTGTGTTACATATCACCTGAAATCAGTTGAGTAAAGCCATAGATCAACATAAGCACCCCATTTCTCTGTGGGATCGACCCGTATTTGCCCTATCTACATTGAAGACACCGTGCACTTGCGGTTATAAGAAGTAGGCATTAAAATAAACCACTTCTCAAGCCTACCAGTGGGCCTGACACTAACACTGGCTCGACAGTTTCTACACTCTTTAGAGAAAAGCATTAGTGGAGTTCACCCAAGTAAGTCACTGGTAGGCTGGTAAAGGGGTTTATTTTTATGGACTACTTGTGATAACCGCAAGTGCACGGTGTCTACAATATAGACAGGGCAAATACGGGTCAATCCACAGAGACTTGTGTGGCTTATGTTGATTCTAAGGCTTGGCTTAACTGAATTCTAACAAGTGACAGAGCTATACCAATGTGGTTTTGTCGATGCGACTAATTGTTGTTGTAAATGATCACTAAAGCAGTAAATGGGTTGTAACAGATTATTGAAAGCACTAGGGTGATTAAATCAACCCTCTAGTTCTACACTAAGGCAAACCAAGTTCTCCAATGTACCTTGTACCTTCCCTTGAAGATTTCGGATGGACATCTTACTTAACTAACTCACTAATACTCCCCTAGTATAGAGTGTCTTCTTACGAGACACTCTATCACAGGATTATTCAATTTATTAGCTAATTGATCATCCTAAAACCTGGCAAGCACATCAAGACAAAGATGAATATTGGATATATTAGCATTATGAACTGGGGTTTCATCAACACCCTAGGCAGTTTACTTAGAACATGATTCAAATACTAAAAACACAAATTAAACTCCTATTGGTGCTCTGGCTAGCCCAGGCATAAACTTCTAACATACACAGCTCCATTATATTTATACATGCCAAACCCTAACTTCATTCAAAACAGAAATTGAAAGAAAAACTCTCTCACCCACGTCGCTGAATCATTGTCCCCTCTGTTTGTGCGGCTCTGAGAGCTCCTTTACGCTGTTGGGTGAAACCCTAGTTCTATCTATCTCGAGCTCAGCTTCTAGGGTTGAGAGAAGCTGTGGTGGAGATAGAGAGAAACTAGAGGTGGCGGAGTTGAGCTGGTAGCTTCTGCTTGCGCGCACAGGTGAAGTGAAGTCACTGGTCGGGGGAAAACGAAGGTGGTGTTGCAGAGGGTTTGGCCTGGGAGAAGAGAGGGAGAGCTCGCTCTGTTCTCTCCGAGAGTGTCGGGTGAAAGAAGAATGAGATTAGGTTTTGGTTAAAGGGAGGTTATATAGGTAGCTTTGGTGTTGAGCGGGTGTAGCAAGATTTGATGCGGAAGGCGGAGCGACCGTCGGATGAAGAGTAGTGGAAGATCTCGCGGCTTAGGATAAAGGTTGTTTTGGTGCTGAGCGGGAGCATCAAGAGATGATGTGTAGGAGCTGGAGCGAGCGTTGGATGAAGACTAGATCAAATCTAACGGCTCTTAATGGACGAGCTCGAATCCGGGTCACGGGTCGGGTCTAGCTCAAGCCTATGTCTTGTAGATGAGTTGCTACTTGTTGGGTTGCAACCTGCTATGCGGAGCTTTGACTTTTCCTCCATAGATGCTTGCCTCCAATTTTCTCGCTCTTTTGGCTCCTCGATTCTCCGAACTTTATTTATTACCTAAAAACACAAAATTAATTAGTACAAATATTTATTCTTGAAAACAAAGAAAATACGAATGCAGGGTAATATCGATTTCTAAGCACAAAAGATGAGTAAAATGCCAATAAAAAGGTGTATAAATATGCACTATTTGGCACTCATCAGTCACACATGTGCAAAGAGGAAATGAAACTTAAGGTTTCGTTTGAAACCAATCTGTTCCCAGCAGAGTGCACATTCTTTCTCTAGGTCATGATATCAGTTTCTTAAACCAAGTTTCCTTCTGTTGCCGGAGGGACCAGCTATGGGTCTTGTGGGTTTCACGGAGGTCACATCGAGTCCATCATCAGCTTAACTAGCCGCTGCGAGCAACAGGAGACAACCACAGTCAAGGATGGGATCTGAAGCTGTAATTAAATGAGTTCTGGTGGCCGTACCGGGGGATTCATCTGGTAGTTTACTGGCTCGAATTCGAAGCTGGATTAGTTCAATCGGAAGAGATGTGGGTTAAATTATTGAGCTAAACTTCAGCTGATTTGGTGGATTGTTTTACATTGTTTTGAACTGAGTTTGTATGGATAATGTAATGGCTTGGAGCTGTGTTGGTTTCTGGCTGAGTTTGGGTCAGATTCTGAAGCATGAATCAGTCAAGAGAAGTTGTTTAAGACATGGGTTTGTCTCAGATTGGAGTTTGCAGGGAGATTGAAGCATGGAAGCGCTAAAAAAAACATCACAACATATTCATCTCCTACACCACCGGTGATTGTGCACACAACGTGTTCGACTAAAGGCCCGAATGAGCTTTTCTTCACTATTCCAAGCTCTAGCTGAGTCCGTCTTCAAGGGTCTTTGCTACAATGGTTTGTTAGCTATTTGCTATGTTCGTATCTGCAATGAAGAGATTGAGCCGAGTTCTAGCATGGCAAGACAAGGAAGATGATATGGCAGTATGGTAGTGTTGCAGGTGATAGATATGGAGGTACTGATATGCAGTGATTGGTGCTGGTGCAATGGAATAGTCTGATGGTAGTCGCTACGGCTGAACCAGAGCAAGGAATGCGCAGAATCAAGCAGGGGTTGAGAGTATTCAAGAATACAAGGAATGGAAAGCTCAAATGTATCGTCTGGGTGAAAATTCGAGCACGGAAAGAGTCAGTTCGGATCGTGGAATTTGGTGGTCCATTCACCGAGATTTGAGATGCCGAGAAAGAAAAGGATAAGTGGGTCTTGAACTGGATTTGTATGCACACCGGATGGGTTCGAAATAAAGAGAAGTTGATGGAGTTTTCAAGACTAGTTTGAACCAGGGAAGTTAATGGTGCTACTTGTTGATTGAGCTAATAGGTTTGCCTAGATGAAGTTGCGAGAATTACAAGGAGCTACAATGGGTATTTACACAAGGGATTATAATGATTGGTGGTGGTTCTCGACAGACTATGTGCTGTTTTAGGAGTTGAACATGAAGATGGTGTTTCGGGTTAACATTGGCTCGAGTAAAGAATGGAAGGGAGATGTGTTTCTGCTGCTTCCATTAGGTTCTTATGTATCGATGGGGATTTGGTGCGGTTCGCGGTGAGGAAGTGGTGAAGACACCAACAGTTACGCCTTGGTCTGTGCTGCAGTAGCCATGGCTCTGTGGGATATGTATGAGATTGTTTGTGCCTGAAATTCAGACGAGAAGGGCTAGTGATGGACTGCTATTGTGAGTCCATGCAAGCGAGGATTGCGGGTGAAATGAGTGGAGGTGTTTGGAGGTGGAACTGAAAGCATTATTGTTCTTTGGTTGGATTGAATTAGATTGGTTGGTTTGTGGCGCATCTTTGAGTGATGGAGTAGTTAATTTGTGCAATCGAGAACATGGCTTGTGTTCTTTGAGTCTTAGGGTTGAGGTGCGGATGATATAAGCAATTACGGGTGAAGGTTGTTAGGACTACGAAGACCGGTGTATGAATCTCAATGTGCTAGGATCGGGCGCAGAAGCTTAGCAAATGGTGGTAATGATTCTTTGCAAGAAGAACAGAATGGCAGTGAAGATAGTGGTATTAGAATGGACGAAATGGAGAGTGCGATGATGTCGATGCTGCTACAGGTGCTAGGGCTGTAGCTCAATTTGCAGCTGAAGTAGATATTACAGAGAGAATCAAGGCTGTGTAGTGTTCAAACTTGGTGGTACTTGCAGGGGTGTTGGTGGTCTTGGAGTTGGTTGAGAAGATTCAGAAGAGCAAACAAAGATATGACAGTGTTGCTAAGAAGGTTTTGGTGATGGTTTGTTGTTCATCAAGTGCGAATGCAGTTAGGGAATGGATTTGTTAAAGTGTAACTGGTGCAGTGAAGTGAATGAGCTACATAATTGATGTGCAGGGCTGTGAAGCGCAATGATGGTGCAACACCAACTAAGGCTTGTGCAAGACTGAAGCAGCTCAGGCTTTGGCCAAGAACCCAACTCAGCCTAGTCACCCGTTAAGATGACTCACCTGACTCAGTGATCTTGACTGAGTTGATCGAGCTGACTTGTTTGACCAGTGACCGGGTGGACTTTGCCGGTCACCTGAAGTTGATTTTCGGTAACTTTTCCGGCCGTTTTCTGGGACCTCCGGCAACCACTTTTGGGGCATATTTTCACATGAGTTATTCTCACACATGGGCTTGGTGGACTCTTATCTATTGGACCTTTGAATACTTGACCTAAGAAGAGACATAAAAGGGAGGATTTTTACAACTTTGAGATAGGACGTATCACGTATTCTATTTGGAGTTTTTGGGAGAGAGCCGCAGCTAGGGTTTGCTTTCGTTTTTATCTTTCATCTTCTTTATTTCAATTACTATTGATGATGAACTCCATTATTATGAGTAACTAAAACTATTTTTGATTAAGGGTGATTTCAAAGCCCGAAATATGAACCTATAATTGATATGCAATAGCTCGTTTTCTCGCAAGTTTAGTTATTGTTTGATTTCTACCATGCTAATAATGTTTATGGATTGTTTGTCAATTGTTTAAGTTCGAAATTAAATAGTTGATTCATAGTCTTATTGCTAGTTTAGATTTTCTTCGACCCATAATTGTCTAGAGAAGATGAACACAAGTAGCAATATGTGGGTATTGATGATGGGATTTTGTTAAATGCCCATATGTAGAAATTGACACTAGTAGGTGATTCATGCTTTTGAACTCATCACTAAGAGCAACCTTATCTCACAAAACTTAGAGCATTTGTTTAAGTCACACTTAGAGAGAGCGTACTTCTAGGAAACTTGGCAAGTAGAATCCGGTAGTCGAGCGCTTCCGTATCCGGTGAGCTTAGGGGATAATAACGGGATAGTTGAGCGTACTAATTATCCTAGGGTTGTTAGTAACAAGATAATGCGAGGAACGTGCTATATATCGATTTGGTTTATGTTTCGTGGTCGAGAATGATTCCTTAATCAATTCCATCTCATATTTGAATACAAACTGTACAATTTTCAGAATTTCCATAACAAAACAATCTTTCTAAGAGTATTTGCATAACAACTTTTGCTTAACACACCTCCCTTGGGACGAATCTGCTTTCATATATTACTTGCTAGTGTAAAGAGAAGTAGAAAATATTATTTGCGAGTTTGACACCTCGTCACCCGGTCCCGCACGCCTCTTTTTTTTATTATTATTTCTCTCTTGTTTCACATATGTTTCCTCGTTTTGAATTCTCGTTCGTGCATTATTGTTAAGTACACTCGCACCATTTTCTCGAGGCTTACTCGGTGGTGGCCCAGATGCCCTAACAATGGATATTTATTACTAATTCATGGAATTCAGTCGGGAATAAGCCATGAAACAGAGTAATAAAGTAGATTGATTATCTATTACTAATTCATGGAATTCAGTCGGGAATGAGATAGATTGATTATCTATTACTAATTCATGGAATTCAGTCGGGAATAAGCCATAAAACGGAGTAATGAGATAGGGTGGATTATTTTTCTAGGAATGAATGTTGCGCTAGAATTCAATTTGTGAATTGCTCTATACTAGCATGCAATATGTCTAGGAGGATTATGTTTATTCGAGAATCGAGGTATGATAAGATAGAGGCGTCATGCTCGTTTCTGAATATTGATTGTGCATAGTCGTGGAACAGTGTGGCATCCCGAAGACGTTAGCGCTATATACTAGCATGCAATATGTATACGAGTCGTCCAATCGTTAAGAGATTCTACACATATGCATTCTACATAGTCATGGAACAGTGTGGCATCCCGAAGACGTTGGCGCTCTATACTAGCATGCAATATGTCTAGGACTCGTCCAATCATTTCGATTCTATGTAGAAATGTTGATGAAATATGCGAAGTGTCAAAAAGCTCAGCCGAAGCTTTACAAATAACATATTCATACAGAGCTCTGAGAGGGTGTACGCTCAGTCAGAGATTGTGAAATGAGCTTTCACAAATCCTAAAATATGAGTTTTACATACATTTCTGAAGCCATGCCAGAAACATGCAAGATCATGATTTTACGATTTTATCCTTTGTTGAAAATCCACTATCGACAACAGGTTAGCTGCCTCTTCATCATAGAGTTGATTTTGATTGTACTTGATGTCCAACAACTTTTGGTATGCTGACTTAACCATAAACTTTCTGCTTCTTGTTAGAGTCCAAATAAGTCTCTCTTTAGTTGTGTTGGAGATGCGTGTTTGAAGGATTCTCTCTATATCATCCCGACTGAGAATTCTCCGCAATATATTAACTTTTCGTGATTTAGTATCTTGATCGACTAAATCAGATACCATGGTATAGTTGTTTGCTTCCTCAATAGAAAAAACTAGAGTTGGTAGAGTTTTACTGCCAAATATACACATGTCATTTCTGATTTGAATATTTCCGCCATCACCTATAACCCAAAAATTGAATCTCCTCACAAAGTCCATACTACTTTGAATGCTCTACATAGCTCAAGTAGAGTTCTTTTTCTTCTTGACATATATGGCAGCAGTGGTCAGTTTGTACCCGTGTTTCAACGCATTAGCCCAGAATTGATCTTTATGATGACATGTTCTCCGCCCAGTGCTTTATCAAAACAAGCAAAATCTATGAATCCCATGCCACCTAGATGTTTGTCCTTGCAAACTTTAGTCCACTTAAAATTTTGCCGAACTTTTTCTATCTCTTTAATAATTGCTTTTGGCACTTTGAAGACTCCTATATGATGTGAGGGCATGGCATTCTGTATACTCTTGATCATTAAAAACCTTCCCGTGTGGTTTATAAGTTTCCCCTTCCATTTAGATAACCTTGGCTTTATATTATCAACTAAACTAGAAAAGGGCATTCTGTATATACTCTTGGTCATTAAAAACCTTCCCGCATGGTTTATAAATTTCCCTTTCCATTTAGATAACATTGGTTTTATATTATCAACTAAACTAGAAAAAGAAGTAGTCTTTCTTCTGTTTAGAAATAACGAAATGTAAGGATATTTTTCTTCTAAACACATTTTCTTCATTTTCACTCTACTAATAATACTCTTCAATGTATGAGTTGGATGTGCTTTGAGAAGAAAACGACTGATTTCAAAAAATTAATTTGCGGGCCAGATGCTTCACTGAATTTATTGATTACTCAGAGTAAATTATTCACATTACGAATATCAGTTTCTTTTATAGGGTTGTACAATGGTCCGTGGACTACATCCAAACATCGTCAAATTGAAGTTAGTTTAGGAGTTACGAGGTTCGAACCCATACCACTTGATGGTTCTCATGGATATCAACTTTAGCAAATAATGAATAATAAAGTCTGCAAATAAAAGGTGCAACACATGAGGACAATTTTCTAAATATTTTTTAAATTTGCTTTGCATGAACAAGAACTCTGGTAAGTACCTCCATCGTTAAAAAAAAAAATCCATCGTTAAAAATATCCGATTTTTTGGCGTCACTATTAGTAAATTAGGTGAACTGACCAATAAGAAAGAAACCTAAGCAAACCATTTACTAATGGATTGGTTATGGTAAAAAAAATTTGAAAACCGACATTCTTGGTTGGTTTGGTTTGAAAACCAACCAAAAACCAATGGAAAACCAATAAGTATAGGTCGTTGATTAAAATCAGATAGATTTAATCTACCCCATCCATCTCACACTTTGAATATGGAATTTGGAGCATGCAGAACTTGGAGTTTATGTATTTTGAATCCGTAATGTTTATGTTTTGAACTATGCTCATAAACTTGAGTTATGAACAACGCTTGTGTGTTAATTACATTCTGCAGGTAGGTTAAAAAAATTCAACTGTGCTATTTTTTTTAAAGATTTGAATTGTCAGTTTCAGAAAACTGACATACGATCGATTTTCCACTAACCCAATGGAACAAACCGAAGCTGGCTAAAAAACCATTTAGAAACCGAACCAATGGTTAATGGATTGGTTTGGTTTAGATTTTTAGAAACCGATAGTATTGGTTTCGATTTTGGTTTGGCTAGAAACCGAGCCGAAACCGACCATGAACCTGCACGCTTGGAGATCTCCCTTCAAGGGACATAAAGGCGATCACTGTGATATCATACCTGGTCCACTTAACGACACTTTTGCAAATTTCATCATCCATGGTATTGATAAGCCATTGAGTGTCTTAACAGTTTTGCCGGATGATGCAGTTACAGTTGTAGAGGTGAGTACTGTTGATGCCCTGGAGGATGAGTCTTTCTCCTTGTCCACCGAGCTCCTCAATGTTGTTTTCCAACGGCGTTTCACCACTGTGTCCAGTTGTTGATGGTGGTTTTTAGACAAAGGGTAAAATCGTAAAACCCCGAATAACCTAATGTCACCAGTGACACATTTATTAGAACATTCAATGCATGTAGTCGGTAATTAATAGGGGTATTTTTTCAAATTAGGGTTACAACGAACAAAACCCTAATTCACCTCCGTGCCAATGGCAAATCATGCCGACCACACCTAGCCCAAGCTAGCCGCGCCATGCCAATCGCACTCTGCCTTGGCCCTAGCTATGCTAGTCACACCAAACGCGCCAAAGCATGCCAACCATGCTAGCCGCACCTCCGTGCCAATGACAAATCATGCAGTCCACACCTAGCCCAAGCTAGTCGCGCCATGCCAAACGCACTCGCCTTGGCCCTAGCTATGCTAATCACACCAAACGCGAAAAGCATGCCAACCATGCTAGCCGCACCTCCGTGCCAATGTCAAATCATGCCGGCCACACCTAGCCCAAGCTAGCCGCGCCATGCCAAACGCACTCTTGCCTTGGCCCTAGCTATGCTAGTCACACCAAACGCGCCAAAGCATGCCAAACATGCTAGACGCACCTCCGTGCCAATGGCAAATCATGCCACCACACCTAGCCCAAGCTAGCCGCGCCATGCCAAACACACTCTACCTTGGCCCTAGCTATGCTAATCACACCAAACGCGCCAAAGCATGCCAACCATGCTAGCCGCACCTCCGTGCCAATGGCAAATCATGCCAGCAACACCTAGCCCAAGCTAGCCGTGCCATGCCAAACACACTTTGCCTTGGCTCTAGCTATGCTAGTCACACCAAACGCGCCAAAGCATGACAACCATGCTAGCCGCACCTCCGTGCCAATGGCAAATCATGTCAGCCACACCTAGCCCAAGCTAGCCACGCCATGCCAAACGCACTCTGCCTTGGCCCTAGCTATGCTAGTCACACCAAACGCGCCAAAGCATGCCAACCATGCTGGCCGCGCCACGTGCCAATGGCAAATCATGCCAGAACACCTAACCCAAGCTAGCCGCGCCATGCCGAACGCACTCGCCTTGGCCCTAGCTACGCCCGGTCGCACCACGCCAAGCCAAACACCCTTACCTTGGCCCTAGCCGCGCTAAGCCAAACACCCTTACCTTGGCCCTAAGCCGCGCCATGCCAAACGCGCGCCCACGCCTAGGCTTGCAAACCGTGCAACCTAGGACAAATTGGCCACGCATGCCATTGGCACATGCCAACACGCATCGGGCCGGTAGCTTTTCTTACCAGGCCGTGGCCCTAATGGCCCGAGCATGCCATTGGCACATGCCAACACGCATCGCCGTAGCTTTTCTTACCATGCCGTGGCCCTAATGGCCGAGCATGCCATTGGCACATGCCAACACGCTCGGTAGCTTTTCTTACTGTGCCGTGGCCCTAATGGCCGTACATGCCATTGGCACATGCCAACACGCATCGTTGGTAGCTTTTCATACAGTGTCGTGGCCCTAATGGCCGAGCATGCCATCGGCACATGCCAACACGCTCGTTGTAGCTTTTCTTACCGTGTGGCCCTAATGGCCGAGCATTCTATTGGCACATGCCAACACGCATCGCTGGTAGCTTTTCTTACAAGGCAGTGGCCCTAATGGCCGAGCATGCCATTGGCACATGCCAACACGCATCGCCGGTAGCTTTTCTTACCGGTAGTGGCCCTAAAGGCCGAGCATGCCATTGGCACATGCCAACACGCTCGCTGGTAGCTATTCTTACCAGGCAGTGGCCCTAATGGCCGAGCATGCCATTGGCACATGCCAACACGCTCGCTGGTGGCTTTTCTTACCCGTAGCCGTGGGCCCTAATGGCCGAGCATGCCATTGGCACATGCCAACACGCATCGCCGGTAGCTTTTCTTACCAGGCCTGGCCCTAATGGCCAAGCATGCCATTGGCACATGCCAACACGCTCATTGGTAGCTTTTCTTACCAAGCCGTGGCCCTAATGGCGAGCATGCCATTGGCACATGCCAACACGCATCGCTGGTAGCTTTTCTTACCAGGCAGTGGCCCTAATGGCCGAGCATGCCATTGGCACATGCCAACACACTCGCTGGTAGTTTTTCTTACCAAGCCGTGGCTCTAATGGCCGAGCATGCCATTGGCACATGCCAACACGCATCGCTGGTAGCTTTTCTTACCAGGCCGTGGCCCTAATGGCCGAGCATGCCATTGGCACATGCCAACACGCTCATTTGGTAGCTTTTCTTACCAAGCCATGGCCCTAATGGCCGAGCATGCCATTGGCACATGCCAACATGCATCGGGTAGCTTTTCTTACCGGGACGTGGCCACTAATGGCCATGCGTGCCATTGACACATGCCAAACACGCACGATGGTAGCCTAACTTGCAAGCCGTGCAACCTAGGCCAACTTGGCCGTGACGTGCCATTGACACATGCCAAAACCCACGGGTAGCCTAACTTGCAAACCGTGCAACCTACCACCAAGGCATTCCGCACACACCATTGGCACATGCCACAAACGCCACTAGCAACTCTGGCATTGCCACTTACACTCAACGTACAACCTACCACCAAGGCATTCCGCACATGCCATTAGCACATGCCACACACGCCACTAGCATCTCTGGCATTGCCACTTGCACTCAAGGTGCAACCCGCAACAAAGGCATTCCGCACATGCCATTGGCACATGCCACACGCGCCACTAGCAGCGCCACTTGCACTCAAGGTGCAACCAACACTCGAGACATCAACACAAACTGGGGATGCTTTCCCGGGGTCTTGGTTTGGCGGTCACAAAGATGCGGCGTACACTACGCTCACATTAAGAAAGCGTGAATAGGAATAAAGTCACAAATAAATGAGGAAATAATGGTGAAAACGTTTTCACCCATAAACACCATCTGCGGTTACCACCTTCTCCCATTATTTCACCCTTTACTCTCTTCCTTCATGAGGCCGTAGTGCGTTTCAATCTCAACTTGTATAAATAGGTCTTACCTATTTCCACCGGACAACAAGTCTCGGTCGAGAAAAACACAACACTCTCGGAAAAGGCAACTTTGCAAGCTCTTCAAAAAGCTTTCATCTCTTGCAAGCTTCCGAAGCTTTCACTTTCGATCTGAGTCGAGACACTACTCTCCCTGAATTATTATGGTCTCAACACCTTTCTTTGCTTCCCTCCCAAATCAACCCTTCTCCTCCACTTTGTGACCAGAAGCAAGTCCTGAACGGCCATTTCTTGGTTTAGGCCGGACTTGTGCAGATTGATCTCTCGAATCTATAAAGTGCTCACGTGCGGCACATTTGTTTAGGGTTTAAACCCCGGTTTCTCACTCACTGTAGATTTTTACCCATAAACACCGGTGTCACCGCACCTGGTGCGGACTCGGTTTTCCGGACTTTGAAAAACTGCCTTGATAGTGTGCTTAGCAGACCGTCTGACTTGACTGCTTGGTTACGGCTCCTACTCCTCCCCATATGCACCTTGTCTCTCTACAGACCCCAACGCTCAGCGGAGGAGAAGTCGAGCAATAGGAAGAGACTTCAAGTAGTTGCGATTCAACAAGATTTATCGATTTGGAAGGAGCCCAATGGGTGCTATAAGCTGATATCAAAGTTGTTGCATCAACCATGCCATCAACACACTAAACGGGACAGTAAGAAGAAGCCGGAAGTTGTTAACTTGAGTACCTGTCGAAAGAAGATCGGTTATGGACATTATGCGGCTGCAATTCAGGTTTTGTCGTCGAATGGTATTGCCCCTCGCAATGATAACACCTTGGCTGAACTTGAGTCCAAACATCCAGCTGCCCCTCCACCTTCCATTCCGAATATAGGCTTTTGCGGTGACCCCGTAACTGTTGATTCAAGAGTTGTCTTGGGTTCCATCAAGAGTTTCGCAAAAGGGACTTCGTGTGGTCGTGATGGATTGCATGCACAACACCTAGTTGATGCTTTGAGTGGTGCAGCAGCGGCAGTTGCATATGAGTTAGTGGCCTCGATTACAGGAGTAGTCAACCTTTGGTTGGCGGAGTAAGTTCCCTAGTGCTCTAGGTGAATACATTGCCAGTGCACCTCTTACTCCACTACTCAAGCCAGGGGGAGGACTTAGGCCTATTGCGGTTGGAACCATTTGGCGTCGTTTGGTCACAAGGTAGCTGCCTTTTCTGTCGGAAAGGCCATGTCTTCTTATCTAGGCGATTATCAATTTGGTGTTGGTGTACCGGTTGGAGGTGAAAGTATTCTTCATACGGTAAATGGTTTGCTGGAGTTGAAGGGTCATTCAGATAAGATGTCAATGTTACTTATTGACTTCTCGAATGCATTCAACATTGTGTGCATATCTCATCTCATTAAGGAGGTCCGGCTTCATTGTCCAGGTATTTATCGTTGGGTTGAGTTCTGTTATGCTAGGAATGCTAGATTGTACTATGATCAACACATTTTGTCTTCCGCCCTTGGTGTTCAACAAGGTGATCCGCTCGGTCCCCTTTTGTTTGCTCTGACACTTCACCCACTTGTGAAGTCCATTGCCTCTCGCTGCAAACTTGATCTGCATGCTTCGTACTTGGTGGTACTATCATTGGTGATACGCTTGAGGTTGCTAAGGATATGAGCATAATAGAATCTGAAGGTCCGTGCAGGGGTTTACATCTGAATATTAAGAAAACTGAAGTTTTTTGGCCCTCAGTTGATCCACGTAGCATTGATGAAGGTGTTTTACCCAAAGATATTGGCAGGCCCAGCAACGATGTTAAACTTCTTGGTGGACCTGTGAGTTTGGACTGGGATTACATGAGTGACATTGTTTTGAATAGGGTGAACAAGACCATTCAGCTAATGTTTGCTATCAAAAAACTCCAGGGACCCACAGTGAGATGTTTGCTACCAATCTGCGTTGGTGTGTCCGAGACTATACTTTGCGATGCGTACCACCAATCATGCAGCTCTACAAAGGCCACTAATCTTTATGACGACCATCTCCTTCAATATTTGAGACTTTTAATCACGGGGGATGGAGCTGGTTTTGGTCCTTTGCAACAGAGATTGGCTACACTGCCTATCAAATATGGTGGTCTTGGTATATATATTATGTCTGACACTCGCAGCTATTGTTATCTTGCCTCCCAGAGTCAGACCACTCCGACACAGAAGGTTATTCTTGGCGACTTATTTCCACCAGGGCGATGTTTACCACCGGACGGCTTTCAGAACTTTATTCAGGTATGTGATTTGCCTTCAACTTATTGCGTCGATAATACTGCCCCCCATCCTATGCACTCCTTGGCAGTCACTTATTTTGATGCAGTTAAGAAGCAAATCCATGTTCAATTTTCGTTATCTGCAAGAGACTTTATTCTTTGGCAATGCAACCGTGTCAAACACGCGCAAGATTACCTCCTAGCTGTTCCAATCAGTGGGTTGGATCAATGCCTTGGACCTACACAATTCAGAGCTGTAGTTTGTTATCGCCTTGGTATTCCCTTGTTTGTCAAAGATGGTTTGTGCTCCTGTTGTAATAAACCTATGGATATTTTTGGGGATCATGCGCTTCACTGTGCTAACGATGTTGGACTTAAGTTTCGACATGACTTGGTTCGTGATGTAATTGCTGATATCTGCTACAAGGATGGTGTACCTGCACGCAAAGAAGTTGCTCTCTGGGTTTTATGTCTGATGATAACAAGGATTTACGTCCAGCGGACATCCTTGTTCTCAACTGGGAAAATGGCCAAGACGTGTGTATGGATGTCACAGGCGTTTCTCCTTTCACGGGCGAAGGGGTTCAGGCTTTTATTCCAGGCCAGGCTATTTCGAAGGCAATTTCGCGTAAACATACTAAATACTTGGACGAATGTGTCTCGCACGGTTATGGTTTGGTGTTTTAGCTTTCACTACTTTAGGGGAGCTTAGTGAGGATACTATTTGTTTTTTCAAGCATTTGAAGAATTGTTTAGTTAGTAAGGATGCTGGTAGTGGTCCAGGTAGTTTTATTTTCCATAGATTGGGTGTTGCTATTCAAAAAGGGGTTGGTGCCCAGCTTGTAGCTCGGTTGCCAACTAAAAGTGTAAAACTTTAATTTATTCAATAAAAATTGAAGTTTTTCTGTTAAAAAAAATAAAAAAAATACTCCTTTTTCTGTTAAAAGGAGTAAGATAAAAAAGATAGTAATACCGTAAATACAAATCGGGTTTGCACTGTTCCATGACAACCTATCCGAGTCACAATGAACTATTTACCCGGGATTTCTATTCCCCAGCCATTTTCCAATTCCCTTCTGTCAAAGCTTCAAAGTGCCCACACAAGTCTCAGTTTTTCCCACCATTCCCCCCCTCAAATACGAACTCCACAAAATTCCCCTTTCACTCAAACTTCTAATAATTCCCCACCATAGCCCCCTTTTCTCACCCTTAAACCCTTTCCCCCAAAACCCCCTAAAAAATGGAGTTAGGAGATGATGATTGGAATTTCAGTCAAGAAGAACTCGATACCTTAGAAAGAGATGCTCTAAGAATAGTTGCTGAAAGAAAATCATCTTCAGCAACAGCTTCAATTAGTTCCTCTTCTCAAGAATCTTACTTTAACAAAGTACCACCCTTTTTTCTTTCTAGGGTTTGTTATAATTTTACTTTTAATGTATCTTGTGTGTCCATTAGGTCGTAATAATGTGAATGTCTATGAATCAGGTACCGAATTTGCCACCTTCATCAATCAGAAACACTCAAGTCGGAGTAATAACTGGTAAATGATCCATTTTGTCTCTCTCTTTATGTAAAGTGATTTTATTGTTTATATGAATGATCATGTGTATTATGTGTTGAAGCGAAAGACAATGCAAAGGAGTTGCAGAAAGTATGCATCAAGTTAATTCTACATTCTAGCGGGAATATTGTGGCAAAATTTACATACAATCAAGTATGTTTTTTTACCTTGTAATGCGATTTTATTTTAATTTAGGGCTTTTTTTTATTTATTCATGTATACTAAATAAGTTCTCTCATTAATAGATTGTTGTAAACGCATTTCGTAGTATGCCCCAAGCTTGGTGGTCTGGTAAAGAAAGGTACCTTCTTTCCTCGTATTGCGTTAGAAATGTGAAATGTCAATGTCAAAACCTTTACTAATGCATGTTGTTAGAGTAGATGTTTGATTATTGTTGATGGCTTCTTGATGACTATGCAGATTATGGATGTTTCCGATGTCTTCATTGTCATCCGTAGAGAAAATTCTCAGTGAAATTAAGGGGATAAGCGTCGAGGTTCACCCATGCCCTTGTTTGATAATTCTTTTTGTGTTGTTATTTTCATGTGTCTATGACCAAAAAAAAAAAAAAAAAAAAAACATTTTTGGGATTTTGTTGATCAGCAGGATTTTATATGTGCTAGATCAGAATGTGATGAGTTATGTATGGTTATAGTTTGTGTTTATCTTATCTGGTTGCTTGCTGTTTACATCCGACAGCTAGAAGTTAGATCCCCTGGTACACCGGGCTATTGTTGCTGCCTCGGCTGTTCCAGATCTACGAGGTAAACATTGTTTTTCATATATCCATTCTCTTGGGCTGAGATTCTTTTAGTTTGCTATTCCTTGCTTTTGTTTTACATTTTCTTTATACTTCTTCCATACTAAAACGAATTCTGTGAACCAGATTTATATGATAGAATGCCAAGCTCTGTCGAATCAAAGCTTTTGCCATTTCAGCGAGATGGAGTCAAGTACGTCACTTTTTTCAGCACTCCGATGCTGAGATGTTACCTTATCTTTACACAGTTGCTGTTTGAAGCTTGTTTACCACTTGATAGGATGCATTTTACTCTGTCTCGTCTAGTGTAATCTTTTCACCTCTGTTCATTTTCCCATCTCTGCTTTTAGGTTTGTGTTGCAGCATGGAGGCGCGTTCTCTTGGCTGATGAGATGGGCCTTGGGAAGACTTTGCAGGCATGGAATTCACCAACCTGGATCAATTTTACTGATAGAATACTTTTTGTTTTAAGAATATAGAGGAAATGAAACTCTCTTTATTTCATTTTTTTAATATTGAGAAGGTGACATCATTCTGTTTACTTTTATCTGTCGGTGTCTTTCTCCTTTTGGCGTAAACACAAAGAACAACGTTAGTAATTATCAGTAGTGTCCTATATCATATGTTGCCTCGCATATTAAATGTTTTCTATTTTCTGCAGGCAATTGCATTTGCAGCATGCGTCCGTGACTCTTGGCCTGTTCTTGTTATCACCCCATCCTCCTTGCGTTTGCAATGGGCTTCTGTAAGCTTCTCCGTCCCTTAAAAATCTTGTTGGCTCAAGTTAAAAACATTGACACAAAATATCTGGTATAAGTGCCATACATGATCTTTCTTGCAGATGATTAAAGAATGGCTCGGTATCCCTTCAAATGAAATACTTGTATGTGTTTAACTACCTTTCTCTTTTCTTTTTTTGTGTGATATATGCTTGTCTCAGTAACTATAGTAGCTGTATGGAACTGAAACCAGGGATTCCTTATTTCAGGTATACTTTCACTTCAAAGTGATAGAAAAAATGTTGTTTGCACTTTGCAGGTGGTGTTATCCCAATGTTCTGGATCAAACAAGGGAGGGTTCACAATAGTACCCTCAAGCTCTAAAGGAACCATCCCTCTTGATGGTTTATTTAACATCATCTCTTATGATGTTGTGCCTAAACTACAACATATGCTTATGAGCTCGAACTTTAAGGCAAGTATTATATCCTGTCTAGATGTTAATCTCGTCCACATCTACATCTTAATCAAAAGTTCGTTTTACAGATTGTGATTGCAGATGAGTCACACTACTTGAAGAACGCTCAAGCTAAAAGGACTAGTGCATCAATTCCAGTGTTACAGGTTCATTGTTGTTGATTAGCAAGAAATGTGAATGCACTTTTCATTCCTGTTGATGCATTAATGCTCAAACATACAAATTTTGTATAATAAAACTCGAATGTTGAACAAATAATTCTAAAAGAACAAATCTGATTGGAGTTGTTGATGAGAAGATTTCCTAACTACTCATGAAGCATTCCGGAGAATAAGTTTAGCCTTTGGCACCTGTATACTTATAATGCCAATTCTTGAAATCTAGAAATTTATTTACTACTCTTGATTTAGTTATTTTTGTTCATGTCATATAGCCATCCCACCTGCTGCTCGTAGCGTCATACTCTGAAATGATTTTGTTTTATTTTAATGTGAAGTATTTTCCTTGGTCATTCTTTATTTTTTTTTTTCCTTTTACTGGTGCTGAGAATGTTAAAATGTTTGAACTTCTAGAAAGCGCAATATGTGATGCTGCTTAGTGGGACTCCTGCTTTATCTCGACCTATTGAGCTATTCAAGCAGGTTAATTTGCGACTGTTGCACGTTAATGATGCTTTGAGTTTTCAGTGATGCTAAAATATGTTGAACCGTCCTTTTAATACGTTCTTTTTAAAAATCCTCAGCTAGAAGCACTGCATCCTAATGTATACAAAAATGTTCGTGAATACGGAGATCGATACTGCAAGGGAGTAAGTTGTAATATCTGTCTGTCTAAATTAATAATTTAGACAGACAACATTATTTCTAAATTATTAATGTATACATTCACTCTCACTCTAATCGTATCTGGTCCAAAATCTCATAATAATTTCAGGGTTTCTTTGGACTATACCAAGGCGCAAGTAATCATGACGAGCTTCACAACATGATAAAAGCAACTACTATGATTCGGAGGCTTAAAAAGATGTTCTTTCTGAGCTTCCTGTGAAGCGCAGACAACAAGTAAAGTGTGCTAGTTCCATTTTACCTGATTTTCTTTCCTCTATGTAAACTGGAAATGGTTTCGTTTGATATTTCTGGATGCATATGTTAGTGGTCCCATAATGTTGGAGTGATAGTTTTTATTTGTTGAATTTGCAATGTCATTTTAGAATCCATGTTTTTTTCTCAGGTTTTCCTGGATATAGCCGAGAAGGACATGAAACAAATTAATGCTCTATTTCGTGAGGTAATGTTTTCCTGGAGTAGAATTTTTTGAGTACTCTCAAAATGTTTACTTTGAATCTAATGGAATTGCATCAATAGTGGAAAACCTTGCTTCTGTGACATGCCCTCTTCAATTCTTCATTGATACACCTGGTAGTATACTCACAGGAACAGTTCCGCAGGGATATATTATTCTTGTACAATGTTATATCTCAATGCTGGAAGAGTTCCAATAGGGGATTTGGTTGTTTCTAGGTTACCTTATTTGTTATGTTTTTATTTAGCTGGAGATAGTAAAAACCAAAATCAAGGCCTGTGCATCCAAGGAGGACGTTGACAAACTTAAATTCTCCGAGAAGAATCTTATCAATAAGGTATGTGAACCGAACTTTAACATTGTGCAATTTCTCTTGTTTATTTATCCATTTGAAACTTGTTTTACGTGGACCTTTAGGAAAAAAATTATGGTTTTGTGTTCCGTAATTATTCCTCTGCTTGTCCTTGTAATTTCGTGAACTAAATTTGTTCTACCTCTTCTTGTCCTTGTAATTAAACTGCAGATCTACAATGATTCTGCAGAAGCTAAGATTCCGGCTGTTAAAGATTACTTGGAAACTGTCATTGAGGTAATTCTTTTGCAAGATTCTTTACCCTAATCTTAGAGTAGTCGTGCTCAAAATAGATGGTACATTTGAAAGTCAGTGTTTGTGACGGAGGTTTCTCTACTCATTTTCGCAGGCAGGTTGCAAGTTTCTAATATTTGCACACCATCAGTCTATGATAGAGGCTATACATGAATACCTACTGGTAGGATATTATTTTTCTCGAGCCTTATTCTGGATTGATCCATTTTCTAATATGATATTTTTGAATTCCAGAAGAAGAAAGTGCGTTGTATTCGAATTGATGGTGGTACCACGCCGTCATTAAGGCATGCTATGGTATCAGATTTTCAGGAGAAAGATGATATTAAAGCTGCAGTTGTATGTTTCATGGATACTTATATATCTTAAATAGTTTCTGCTGGCATAAAGTCATGTTTCTTCTTGTATGATTGTAACAATTAATTGTCAACATTTGTTTTCAGCTATCCATCAAAGCTGGAGGGGTTGGGTTAACTTTGACAGCTGCAAGTACTGTCTTCTTTGCAGAGCTATCATGGACTCCAGGAGATATAATTCAAGCGGAAGACCGTGCTCATCGTATTGGTCAGGTAACATTTATTGTATCGGAAAATGAGTGTTACTTTCGATGATGCAAAAGCAATTTTACAATAGATGCATCATATCAGTCTCATGCTAAAAGTCTAATACCTGTTATATGTGCTTTATATGCATTTCGTTGTCTGTGCATAAATTGGCAGGTATCATCGGTTAACGTATATTTCCTGCTAGCTAATGACACCATTGATGATATAATCTGGTAGGGTCTCTTCACATAGATCATTCTTTGTGTAAATTATCATTTGGTCGTGGATAGACCTAATTAGTGTCTTTTCCATTCAGGGATGTTGTTCAGAGCAAGCTGGAAAATTTGGGGCAGGTAAGCTTTTACTGATTTCTGGTTGGGTTCACTTGTCCATCTTAGAACTCATTTCTGGTTGGGTGCACTTGTCTTAGAGATAGGAATGCTCTGGCTGATGAACTAGCAAAACGGCCAGATTAAGAAAGTTGTGTCATGTGTGGTCGTGTCGTCCCTCCTTTTTTTTTTGTTATTTGCTGCAAGGAGGGATGGCGTTAAACTCTTCTCTTTGTGATTAATGGATTTGTCTTGCTTAGCAAAATAAAAATCTTAAGTGTCGTCTTGTCTTATTATCAATCTTCCGTGTAAGTGAAAATTCGCCCCACTCGGTAGATTCAATGTTGCTGAACCTGAAAACTCTGTAAACCTAGGTAGTTACTTATACTTGGTGATCGCGTAGTTTGATGATATCCAGAACAAGGGTCTCTTTTCCTTGTGACAGACTCCACCATTGATAAAATTGCTGAAATGGGTTATTTACAGGCTAAGGCGTCTGTATAAAATCTTTAAATTTTGGTTATTTTGTTGATTTCTAATGGTTTTATGTTTATCAATGTAGATGCTTGATGGTCAAGAGAACACCTTGCAAGTGTCAGAATCCCAAAGCAGTAGTAGCCCTATGAAGAAAAAGGTTTGATTTGCAACCAAGGAGCAGCCCTGGAAAGCAAAAAACACTAGACTCTTACATGAAGCGTTGCCAGTCTCCTGTGGTTACTGAAAATTCTGATGTAGAAGGCCATCTTCCAAAATTCAAAATACCAAGAAGCTAATGTATCATTTTGGGTACTGAATCATACATATGCATTTACAACCACGATATTATATTAATTTGGATACTGTTTTGTATATACATCTTTTGTAATAAATAAAATAAAGGTTCCCACAGAAAAGGTTACACTTGGATGCAACAGAATATAGATTAACACTAGCATTCCACAAAATTTGCTTCACATTGCTGCTCACATCTCAGAACTCCTTGTACCTCGATTTTGCAGTCTTATCGAAGTCTTTGCATACTGTTGGCGTTTTTCTTTTGTCTCATCTTGTTCACCTTTCTTTCCTTCTTCAAGATTCCCAACCAGAATCTCAAGGTCTCGATGAAATACTTGAGACTTCGAACCAATTCCCCACAGCTCGTAGCCCGTGCATCTTGCTCTTCAATTTGTGGGGAAATACCTTTCAACTTGCCAAGGATATCGTCAATTATCTGACTGGGTTCTCGTGGATCCATAGTTGCTGGTAGCTTCTTGAGCACTATAGCATGTTCAGGTGGATTTCTGGAAGTTGGAAAGTCCGTCAATTCTTCAGTCAAATCTAGTCGTACCTGGAGTATTTGAGAAAGTTCTAGTGGAGTGTAGCAAGCCAATAGTGCCTTGAGTACTTCAGCCTTTGGACCATAACTAGCAACTACTTTCTCCTTCCTTTTGCTTCTAGTGCATGACTAATAGACAATCGCTGATTCCTTGAAAGTTCTGCAAACTGAGGCATTCTTTGAATGTTTGGGACCTTGTGAAGCAATTCTCTACAGAGAGACATCTCGCTTTCCGTTAGTGTTTTAATCGCCAAATTGGAAGCACCAAGCATAAGGTTCAGTTTGGGATACAGTTTTTCCATCGAATCCAATTCAATTTCAAAATCCCTACGGTTTTGTTCGGTTATGTTCCAGTTACTCATGTTAGTGGCTGCAAAATAAATCATACGAGCAGTTGGGTACTTGGAGTGCTCCAGGAGAAGTACTTGAAGAAGCAGCCATTGCTCAAGATCTTCTGCTTCTAAAAGCTTTTGATTTTTAGAGGAAACTGAAGAGAGGAGCGGTGAAGGAGGTGTAAGAGATTTAGATGTAGAATTGAAAATCTGTCTGGACTCTGTATAAATAGGAAGAAGGAAATAGTTACCGGGCTCTATTTAAGGAAAGACTATTGTCGATTCCCAAATCTGGTAGTTTCTACTATTTAATCTCATTCCTTATCTGGTTTTGTTTCCCGTTAAATACTTCTCTATTTAAGGAAACTTCAAAGAAGTTCTAATCTCCACCACGACAACGGATAAAACAAAAGAAAAAAAAAAGCACAACTCAATTGCTTAGATCAATCAAAACAATTGTTTGTTTCCACTTTCCGGAACAGGTTGTGTGCTTGTTTCCAGAAGAGTATTTGCGATGGTAACTTGGTGCACCTCTCACAGGTCAATCACACGAGATAACTTCTGGATCCTGTTTAGCAAGAAGTCTCCTTGCTTGATGGTTGCTTGGTAGAGTGCATTCTTTGCATCAGGTCTGTTAGTTTCTAAAACTCCAGCAACTTTATCAATCTTGCAGTGTAGTTTCCCTGCTGCAATAAACCGAGAAAGTTCCCTGTGCACCATATACAAGAAAGGGAAAAAAATCAGATCCTGACCACGATACAATCTCAGGAACATACAGCGGGACGATGTAACCCACTTCACAACTATCAAAATGATGGACAAAAACTGACAGACAGAATACTTACAAATCAATGAATTCAACTGTCACTCCAAAAGCAGACGCCATTGCTTCCATTGTCACACTCTTGTAAGATTCCAGAAACTGAGAGTAGACAACAGTTCGGACTTCCCTCATGTAATACCGAAAATGAGGATGTAGATAGCGGTCCAATTTGATTTGCTCGGTTAAGCCAGCTGAGAAATCATAAGATTTTGACAAATATTACATAAATATCAAATAGACAATACAAAAGATGCAGAATAAACGAGATAGCCCAAAGAAGTACCCCAGAACACCCTATTTAAACTACAACTTCAGAAAAATAGAGATGACCCTCACCAAATGCTATGAAGAACGACTTGTACTGGCAATCATACAGAGAGTTCATAAATTCCGGGAGATGTGGAATCTTCCTAGCACAGTTAAGATTTCTGGGGCGTCAACCACCTGCCATACAAGATTATTCACCTTGAGAAACACTGCAAGAAGCAACCATATAATGATAAAGAACCATGTGTAATGAGGAGATGCAATATACCTTCTGTTTCAGAGAAACTCTGTCTAGTGATATAATGCTAGTAAGGACAGTGTAAAAGATGAAAGTGTCATAGGATAAAAGCTCATAAGTTGTGAAGGTAGAGATGGAATCAAGAAACAGATCAGCAGCTTTCTTGAAGTTCCTCGTGGACAGGCAAAACAAGCCTTCATACACCTTCAAACGGTTCTTCCTTTCCCAATCACCTCCTCATCAAACAAACTGCAATAATAATCCAGTTAGTTGAGGGATTTAATGTTAGAAAATCCAAGGATGCTCTAAAAGGAAGCAGAGAAAAGAAGATTGAATTTTGTCTCACTTCTTAGCTTTATCAATACTCTTGGAGATGAGATCAAAATCCATGCTGAAAAAACCCATCTGCAGGGTATAAAAAACTAAGTCCATCTTTTTGTCCCACGGCAACTGTTTTGCTTTCAGTTACCTTAAGCTGCTCCAATGCTTTTCCTGTGGTTCATGTTAAAAAGTTAGCCAGAGAGTTACAATTTAAAAAAAAAAAAAACGGAGAAACTTTATTAATCAAAAACTGAAGGTCAAGAATACAAGGTCAGACCAAAAAAACAACAAAAAGTCCAAAGCCTAAAGAAACCAAAAACCTAACAAAATAAAAATATAATCAAATCCTTAGTATGGCTGGAAAGGATATTCCATCTGAGTCAGACTATCAGGTCTGGAATTGAAACCCATCTTCTGGCCTTTCTGCAGATGAACACCTTTTTTTGCAAAGTGATCAGCTAAGAATTTACTTCCCTGGCGTACATGCCTGAAAGAGATAGACTGTAAAACACTATACTCTCTGCCACCTAGCCCATAAGAGCGAAGGAATCTTCTGGCTAATAAAGGGAAATAATACAGGCTTTAGAATCAGACTGGAGAATTATCTTGACTTTCTGATGATCAATGGCCCATTCCAGAGCACTAATACTAGCCACAAATTCTGATGTGTAATTAGTGATCGCTCCCAGAGAGTTACAATTCATATAGCAAAAATCTGTCGAAGTTAACTAGGAAAGTAAACTGATACCTAATACATGGACAGAAATACATACCTTGTCGCCGATTCGAATAAAGAATAAGGATCTAGCTAAATGAGCTTCTCGAACTTCGCTTTCACCTAAGTTCTCTTCAGCATCAGCAACTCTGTTTATTTCAATCAGATAAAAACATGATTAAAATAAAGTGACCAATCTGATTTCAGAACAACCGAGACGCAGCTCCTTTGAGAGATAAGAAAAGCTTTTTTCTTTGACACCAGACCAACTTCATACCAATAGATAATCTCGAGGACAGTATGGCTACAGCCAAAACAAGTGAAGAATCTGGATAATGACATTTGTTCGCTATACATATACAGAATTCAAGTGCAACTAGTTTGCTTGCTGGCTTGGGAAGAACAAGACGAAGAACCATGACATGTTGCAAAATCAAATGTTTCAAAAGAAAAAAAAATTCAAATGTTATTTAGCCACTCTTTTCATATCAGCAAAAACATTTATATATGTAGGCATCTATTTCGCAGCATATAGGCCATTATCTGAATACATTTGTTCGTTATACATATACATAATTTAAGTTCAACTATGGATTTGCTTGCTGGCTCTGGAAGAACAAGACTAAGAACCACGACATGTTGCAAAATCACAGCACATCAAAATAAACCAAAATTAAAATACTAAAATTAGGTCAAAGATGCCAACTTACTTTTCATCAATTTTTCTTAAGTTCTTCAGCATTTTTAGCACGCATCAGTTCGAGAAGCTTCGAATCCATGTCTAACACATTGGTTGAAACAAGGGTTTCATACAGTGGAGCCATGTCTGCATAAAGAACAAAAGGTAGAAATTTAGGGGTTTCAGAATCCATGAACAAAAGAAAGAAAAAATTAGGGTTTTGAGTTTCGTTAATTGTTACCATCGGATTTGACAGCATCCAATACTTCTTCACGAATACGAACTTTGTCGATGTCGGAAACATCAGAATGAGTCAAGTGGAAAGTTTGTTAGCTAACACTAATCTCTTCTCTTGATTTTCTTCTTGACCTTCCATTGATTATGATTTACACTCTATCCAGTGCTTCTTGGCTTTCTCCTCTCTCCTTCTTTAACTTGGGGGTTTTACTTTATGGGAAGAGGCTGGCGATCTTTGTTTTCTATGGGTAACTCAAGGCAGGTAGCCGTTGCCCCAAGTTTTTCTTTTTGGTCCGGGGGAGTGGGCCAGTAGTTTTTGATCTTGGCAAGTCATTAGGTGGATTTTCAACCTGGAAATCACTAGTATCACGCTAAATGACCTTATCAACTGTACTATAGTCACATCGATCATTAGGTGAGATTAATAGGAGGTATTTCTGCTCAATACTTCCACCACAGTTTGGTAAACTTTGAAATACCATGATGGTAAGGAATTGTAATTGTGGTTGCGGTCAATATCACTAGTAATTTTGTTAAAGGGAGATCCTGGTACTTCTTTGTCGGATTTCAGTTCTTGGTAGATTAGCATACGGAATCCAAGTTGCTCAAAGTAATATTTTTCAAAGCTTTGGTTGGTTGTGGTTGGTGCGTGTGAAAACCCGAATTGTTGGTGATCTTTTCTTTCATTGTCAAAATCAATTTAAGTTATCCGCATCCACAAAATCCTTACAATGACAATGTGTTAAGGATAAGTGATGAGCATGCCAATGCTCACACACTAACGAAAGTTCAAGTCCAATTATTTCCATAATCGAAGCTTCAGTCCAAGTACTTATTGTTGTAGCTTGAGTCCAAGTACTTCCATATTTGTACCCCTCTTGTATAGCATGTATTCATGTTCAAATTTATTGAGATTGGGAACTCTTGTGATACTAATTGATACAAATATATGATCTCATGATGCATGGAATCGGGAATCTTGATTCACACAATACGATATTAATCTAATTTAGGATTTAATTTTTGTGGATTTGAGATCATGGAAGCATAAGTTTTACTTGTCCTAAACTTGGATATTTAGGATTTCATATATTGTAAGTGACTTGTATTTTCTTAAGTTTGCTAAATTTTCATTTAAGTTTTGGTAGTTGCAAAATGGAAGATATTCATTTGTTCTTTGCGAGAAGTAGATGTCATT
>JAJJWW010016093.1:0-24879 GCA_023531295.1 Papaver armeniacum | reverse complement strand
TACCTCCTCATGTGTTCGGCCAAGGCATATCATGCCTGGTCAATCAAAACGTGCGTCCAAACTAGCATGGCCACGCCTCCCAAACCACAAACTGATCTCGACCGCTCAACTTCACCGGATGATTTGAATGGCTTAGATCACGTTTTCATGGGATATTCAGGTATAGGCATGAACACCAGCCTTCCATCTTCCCGTCAAACCCATCGACCAAGACGACCTAATTTGGTCGGTCTTGGACGCGCGCCGGAAAAAGCATGATGCGCGGCCTTTTGCGGCATCAATTTCCTATTGTAAAATTGATCTCAACCACTCCTCTTTGCCGGTCAAATTGAGTGGCCTAGATCGCACCTTCATGGGACAATGAGACATGGACGTGTACGCTGGCATGCTATCTACATGCACGCCCTCGGTTCTTCTCCAAATCCCTTTCCATGCTCGGTTTCGACCAAGTCAAGAGTGATGCTTGCGCACCTCTTCAAAAACCCTAATATTCATTAACGGTCGCAGATGAGTGTCTCAAAGATCATCTCATCCGTCCAACTTCACCAGCTTGGTTATACAACCACAGTCGGGAGTTATTTGGTCGGTGAGGCGTTATTACCCATCACTTTACCACACCATAATGCAGGACTACATAAAATACACACAATACTTCACAAGTATCGACTTTCTGAATAACACAGTTATTCAATTCAACATTACATGCTATCTTTCGTGGATCCACGATCCACACATTCCAGACATCAATCATGTCACAAACTGGGGGATACATGTTGGGGTATTGGTCTCAGCGGTTTACGGCGTGCGGCGTGCAACGCGCCATCACAAGAACGTGTCGGGAAGTCATGGACGGTTAGAGATGAACAGGAGAAGTGGGCAAGACTGGTCGTGTGGCACCGACGCACAACTCCACTACTCCATCACTCCACTTCCTCCACTTTCCACGAGAGACGTGAATGAGGCTCAATGACTTGTATAAATAGGTTCTCCGCCCTATTTCAAACAACAACACAAGTCCAGACGAGACATAAAAACACCCAGAGCTTGCTTGCATCAATCACAAGCCTGCTCACCTTTCTGTTACAAGTCATACGCAAGCCAACACCTTCACAATCTCAACACCTTCTTCGCTTCCCTCCCTAAGATCAACCCCATCTCCTTCACTTTGTGACCGAAATAAGTCTGGAACGGCCATTTCTTGGTTTAGGCCGGACTTGCACAGATTGATCTCTCGAATCTACAAGCACTCACTGTGCAGTGCATTTGTTTAAGGTTTAAATTCATTCCTCATCCACACCCCAAATTACCAAATTCTACAGGAGTAGTTTTCACCCATAAACACCCGGTAATTCTTGCGTAGGCATGCTGATCGATTCAATAAATGTGCTAATGGTTATAAGATGTCATGTCAGTTGTACAGTTTTACGATTTTAACCCTAAGCTAAAAACCACCATCAACACCTTTGTATCCTGCTTCTACACAAAGAATTCCTCTCCCGAAAGGCTGCACCTCCCCAACATTCATACTGTACAATGGAACAGGGAACGCTTGAGAACATATCTCTCGATTCCCGGAGGCACTAGGAGAGCACAAACAAAATCATGTCGTCCGTCTAAAAGAATTATCGAAATCTCTGACAGGCCGAGCATACACCTGGTACAACAACATTGCACCTGGGAGCATCGCTAGTTGGGGAGAAATGGTTAATGCCTTCTACAGAAATACTTCTTCATCTCGCAGCATATTACTCTCTCCGACTTAAGAAGAATGTCCGGAGAAATGAACATCCGAACGATTATGTGAAGAGGTTCGCAGTCCAAGCTTTGGGTTGTCATGACCCGAATGTCACTGAACAACAACTGGTGGACTTGTGCATCAACGAAATGAACTCAGTCTACAGAGCCTTGCTGGAAAATCTTCGGTTCCATACTTTCTCAGAGCTTCATGAAGCAGCCAAACGATCAGCGATTACTGCACCTGCTTTACTATAAAGAGCAAAGTCTGCAAGGTGGAGGAACCTCGAAGCAGCCGACGCCTAGTCAACAATCGCTTTAATCTCCAAATTTCTTCAACAAACATTATCGCCAGAAGGAATGAAACGAAAGCCGAGACACGACATCACAGTGCTTCTCCAAACATCCCAGGCTCCTCGAAGGCGCGAAGAAAAGATAACCAATCCAGAAATGCACAAACCTTGACCCGGCATCAACAAACGGGAAATGATCGAGACAGACTCAAACTTCTCTCTTCTCATGAAGGAGTGATCGAGTTCTTTGGAAGTCCGGTTCAATATGGTGCAATCAAATTGTCGTTCGTCAGAGAGAGCCAATCAAGAAGAAATGGAGAATCCCAAAGAATCGTCGCCTTCATAGGTTCATCGATCATCCAACAAGTAATCTGCAATATTTGAAGCACATCTTCAAACGAAGGTTGATCCATAATAGCTTCAATCGGGATCGGAAGGAGTACACAAGAATCCTCTCCTAATCAGAACTTTTGTAATCTCTCGAACAACCGGTCAAAGAAGCGGTTCAATCGTTGATCGAGCGTATCTCGTGAAATTGCTCTATCTGTCTAAGACACAAAGGAAGGACATGTTCACAACACCAAATTACATTGTGTCGAGACATCTGTCCATCCCGGAAATACTCCTTGAACCTTCATCCAAAGACAAGGAGATGCACGATTGGGGACTTCTTACCACACCATCTCGAGAAAAATGAATTTGGAAGAATGTTGATCGATGCTGACACCGCCATCAACAACATTCCACTGAAAACCCTCAGAGTCATAGGCATCACTCAACTAAGCTGCTACTCCTCTCTTATCTCAATCAGAGACCATGAAGGAACACTCAAAGATGCATGCGGTTGCATCATTCTCAAAATGAAAGTTGGCTCAACCTAGAAGAAACCAAGTTTCACATAATCAGGGAAGATCCCGGATACGACATGATTCTTGGATGGACGTAGATTCATGCCGAGAAGATGACTACTGACAAAGCGTCTTTGGTTGCACATCTCTCCAACGAAGAAAGTTCTGATCCAGAAGATTTGGCGGACGTTCCATCATCAGAGCACTTGGAGGAATTTCGAACTTTGACGAGGTTGAAATAAGAACCTGCAAAAGATGCATAGACATTCATCAAAAAGTACTGCACTCAGGCAAGTCTCGTTCCTCCCATGTCTATGTCATTTATTTCCTCACATGATTCTTGCATGGGGACTCAATTATGCTATCATCTCTGCTATTGCAAGATGATCTAAGTTGGTAATCTCACTTCAGCAGTATTTTACCAAGTGGTTGAATCTGACATTTCTCTGGAATCGAGCATTGAGACATTCATTACTTGAGATAATGTCCAAGCATGGCAAGGAACACTTTGGGAATTTCTCTCGTAGCCTTGCAGAGTGTGTCCATATGTCCCACAAAATCAGAAAGCTCTGATATCTACATAAGTGTTGAATCCCACTACCGCAGGGAAAGGAATGGTGAATCAACAGAAGATACTCGGAGCCGAGACGATCAAGCCTAAGACATTCGAAGCTTAAATAATACGACGCTTCAACGCTCAAGTATCTAAGAAGTCTTCAAATTGTACTCCCAATCAAAGAGTACACCTTCGATAATGGCGCCTCGCTTCTAGCACGAACATCTCGACGATGACACACCGATTCACCACCAACATGATCAAAGTGTAACTGAACTACAATCGATAAGCCTTCATTATCTCATGATAAGACTTCTGAAGCAGATGCAACATCATTCATCCATCGATGGCACGAATTCCTTCAACATGTACTGGGGACTTGATCTTATTGGACAAGATTCCAGACATAGCAAGTCATTGCAACCTGATGCGATTCCATGAAAACTTTATCAACGGAATCTCTCTACATTACGAACCTTGCAAGACTAAGGAACTTCTCTCTTCACCGATCACACCCAGAAATAAAGACCGCTACTGCTATCTCGCCGCAACAATGTCGATTCACCGACAAAGCCACCTCACAAGTAAAGTCATGCTCGATCGGAGAATTTGGGTTGAACTCCCAGTACACCTTCATCTTAGGGACGCTCAATCCACCAACTAGTTCGTGAATGCAAAGGCTCACCGGATGGAAGAGCAAAGGCTATGTCGATAAATCATGGTTTTAACCTTTTCGAGTCTACGGAGCAACTCGACCATAGTATCGACATAAACGAGGATATCCGGTGAAATCCTTTCATGGTATCAAAGCACCAACAAGAATTTACTGGAGAGAATTCAATCATGATCTCAAAGATCAACAACGGTCTCGGGGCGCAACATCCGGCTTCATCAACTAACCATTCTCTCGAAGCATTGCTCGATGAAGCGGACTTCTCCAAGCATTAATGATTCGTGTCAAGATGTATAGACCTAAAAATATGTTCACATGAAAGTCTTCCCAGAGCTTGCACGACTGGTGGGCACAAGCCAAAGACTTCTACAAGATGTTCTCATCACCTCTGCAAATAAGATACAACACACTTCAGGCCATGGGTTTACATAAACGTACCTATGGGTGAGGAATGGGACAATACTTACTCAATGAAAAATGTTCGTCTATGTCTCTTCTACAACATACCAAAAGGGCGCATCAATCGGACATACGCGCTGAAAGATATGGTCTTTACCGTCAAGTCTATGAAATCTGAAAAATTTGTACGGGATTACGAATTACAAATGTGCACGCTTCGTTGGCTAACCTCTACAACTCCGAATCGAGTAATTATTTTCTCATGTGATAACTCAGTCTCTTAGGTTCAAAAGTTGGGGTCAAGCATCGAATTCCGACGTCGTATGAGGTTCCTACAACTCCTAGAGCGTACAACATGCAAGCAGCAATTCTTAGACGGGATTCATAACTTCCATAAATCGATCGGTGTCCACCGGTATTTCCACTAAGCACTTCATCAAGGTACCTCCAACTTCGACCACCTAGGTCTTTACATCATTTTTTCTATCTCGGGTCCTCTATCCAAGTCTTGCCGAGAAGGAGAGAAAACGAGAAAGGAGAGATTTAACAAAATACTGGGATCGACGGTCCACCGATCATGACGATCAGTTTCACCCGTCAAAACCCATGGCATCGAGACTCTCATGTGCTAATCATTCATCATAAAAGGAATGCTACCACCGGGACATGAAACCATGGTCATTACACCACCCCCTCTAGAGAGCAACCTCGGTCATGGTCCTGACCGGGGTTTCGAAGTGATATTTCTACGACAGAAACAAGATGGCTGCAAGCACCATGCTCATGAATCAATCAAGGGGTCCTCATACCGAATGAATCAATGACATTGAAATCCTTCAACAACCGTTCAAGACACGAGCAAATGGTCTCAAGACGCAACGGGGCGTTTTACAACAAGCGGAAATGCCCGAGACGATCTTTTCACTGTCATGCACAAAGAGGCTAGCTGGGAGCAATTGGTGACTAATCTAGGGATGGGTCATATACCATTCTCTTTGTATGGATGTCCTCTACAACATATCCAAAATTCACAACAATTGGAGAAACGAGCGAAGAGTTGTGGCTTTTCATCGAAATTCACAACATATCCACATGCCAGTTGAAAATTTTCTGAAGGTCTCCTGGAAGTTTACTGTTTCATCGATTTCGACCCTACACGTGCTCAAAACTTAAAAATCTTCTCTTCTAAATCTTGGAAATTTCCTGGGCATAAGAATACATGGGTAGATCGCGAAAAACTGATATCGGATGAAGATTTTACGGCGTTTTTGCTAAAAGACTGAGTTCTGAATTTTCTGGTGACGTATTTCGGTAAAGCTTTTCACTTATTCATGAGAATCTTCATTCATTCATCAACAAATCACCAATTTCATACTTCTATGAAAAAAATATACAATGGGTACTTACTGGAGTAGTCCCTAAAATGCTCAAGGGACCGGAATTGCCAACATCACCATTGGAAACATCATTGCTTTCACTCGGTTTCGAAATCAGGGGTTTTCTTCTTCACCATCCTCCGAAGACGAATGGGAATCATCAGTACTCCCTTGTTCCATGGAAATCTCCTCTTGGACACATCAACAACAATTAGTGGTATTTCATTCAAGGAGTGTCATGAACGATTATACGAAGAGGTACTTACATCGAATTCTTCTTTGACGCTCGATTCGAAATTGTTTGTTCAAGGCGGAATGAATTGAAGACCGTCAAGGATCGATGGAGCAAAGTTCAAACGAAGTAACAAACATTGGTTTCATGATCCTAATTGCACGGACAAGAAAAAGTCATGATATAAGGAGTGCTAACAACTCACCAAAGAGACAGCCGGGGACTTTATATTGTTCGATATCATTCTATGATCCTTATTTCTGGATTCTCCACTCCAAAGACTTACTGCTATTTCTGAGTAATCCACATCAATCGAACAAGGGCCCATTTTTCGAGCTGCTTTATCGATGTTCTATTCCATCAGAGACTTCCCGTGCATTACTGATACTAAGTAATCAGGAGTACAACTCAGTATGAAGGATCTCTCACCATCACTCAGAGGTCCCAGAAGCATCATTTCTTGAAGCCGCATATGTAGAGATATCATCTTTGGAAGTATCATTATGGGAACCAGTCATTCTTGCAAAGTTGTTGTGACGTCCATACAACATTCCTACTTCAGTATATCATCCGTAGATGGAGATTTCATCAAAGCAGTGGAATTAAAGCACAACAAAAATAATTAGGATGCTCATTTACAGTTATGGGAACCAGTCATTTCTTGATGCAGATTTCATCAGCGTCTACAAAATGGTAACTCTCAACTCTTGCCTATTTACAGTTTCACGAACTTAGTGATAATAACGTAAAATTTCGAAAATCTTGCTCGCTCCATCAAACCTGCAAACACGAGCAACACCCATTACTTAAAAGTCTGACACCTGACTTTTCGCGAAATTATGAATAATTTGCATAACCCTTCATGTGAACATTCACTGATTTTCTACTGTGTGTGCATACACTATGAAATCACGAAATTCACGAAAACATTATTGTTTTCTTTTAACAATTGTTTAAAATCATTTTGAAATTTTTTTCATAAAATCGTGAACAACCCACGTAAAACTCACATACAGACATTATTTCACCATGTACAATTGTCTACTTTCAACAGTTGTTCAAAATCAAAACATTGATTTTACAAAAATATATATATTTTAATGTGAAACTCACGTAACTTTGAAAATATATGTATATTTTTGCTCCCTCTCGCGAACATCCGTCTTTGAAACAAGAGTTTATTCCATTTTGTGAAATCTCACAAATTAAAAAAAAAAAAATTCTACTTTTGCTCAAACTAGCGTTCGTCTATGAAACGAGGGTCTTTTATACTTTCGTAAAGGTCCACATATTCCAAATAAATTTTATCATGAGGTGCAGGTCTTTTCAAAAATTCCTTTAACTCTAAGGATCATTATTTATCACTTTTACTACGAACCTACGTTCCTAAAAGTATTTTTGAAAGTTCATGCTTTGAAAATAAATTTTGGTTTTCATGAAACCTCATCAAAAAAAATTTCTCTACTGTAACTAGACCATGTCTACTCAAGAATTCATGTATCTCTTTCATATTAGGGATTATTGCTTTTTTCTTAAACTAACGAATGAACGTGCATATGTTTTCTAAAACAAATTTTCATGAAACTTACGCATACATGCACACATGGAATTTTATATCAAATTTATTTCCAAAACCTAATAAAAAATGGGTTTCCTTTTTGGACTCGGGCCCATAAATCCTAAGCCGACCATAACTAGGCTTCCGAATGCCCAAATTAGCAGTTCCTCATCTATCCACACTTACGAGATGACACTCTATCTTGCTATCAGAGTCCTTAGCTGCGCATTTGCTCGCACATGACACCATTGGAGCAAATCGAGGATTTTGAAAATGCCTTTGTAGACCGAGTTCAACCACTGATCTCGTCGACTGAAAATCACCATCTAATGCTTACCGCGGAACATGATTGTCCCTCACTAAGCAGGGGACTTAATGTTGATGGTAGATTTTCAACAAAAGTCAAAACCGTAAAATCATGATACTGCATGTTTCTGATGCGGCTTCAGGCACGTGACGATTCATATTTTACGAAGCCATGATGAACATGTCTTTCGAAAAGCCTCCACTAGATGAGCATTCGATCCCTGGCATTTCATTGTGACCTCTATGCAGAATAACATAATTGGGCGGTTCTCCGTAGATTGAGAGCTTAACGCCTTCAGGACGTCGGTGACACTCATTGTTTCCTGACTGCAGGAGAGAGACCCACCTCCACATAGAAGAATAGTTGGGCGGCGGACGCCTTCAAGACGTCGGTGACACTCACCGTTCCCTGACTATGTGGAGAGACCGTGTATAGATTCAAAGCGGTTCTCCGTAGATTGAGAGCACTAACGCCTTCGGATCGTAAAAACACCGTGATTCCCACGACTATGCACCATTCGGAATAGATGTGACGCTTTAATCAAGCTAATATATTTTCCGCAATAGATTAATTCTGCCGCGACATTCACCACTGAATTCCCAGAATAATCTATTATTGCTCCTATTCCATGGTCGAATCCACGGCCTGATCCCATGGAATGGCAATAAAAATTTCTCTGATTCCATGATCGAATCCACGGCTTGATCTCATAGAATGGCAATAAACTACTACATTATCTCATTATTCGATTTCATGATCGAATCCCGGTTGATCTCATGAAATGGTTTTAGATAATTTTAATTAATCCGATTTTATGGTCGCATCCACGATCCCATAGGATGGTAATGCTTGCTTTATTATTCTGAATTCATAGTCGAATCCTCAGCTGATCCTATGAATTAATAATAAACAACTATTCATTTTTATTACCCATTTTCATGAATTATTCTCCACTGAATTTCATAAATTAGTAATAAATACTCAATAACCAGGCATCTGGATCATCACTGAGTAAGCCCCACAAAAATGGTGCAAGTGTATTCGACAATGATGCACGACTGAGCATCCGGATGCACGAACGAGCATCCAAAAAATATGAAACAATGAGGAATCCTACGCAAACAGGAGAAAACAATAAATATTAATAAAATAATAAGAGGCGCCCAGGGTCGGGCCCACCGGCCGGCCGGCCGTGCCCTAGCCATGGTCGGTCCATGCCTCTTCCATTATTTTCCTTATTTTTTGTTATTTCATGAACTCATGAAAACTCCTTGGTTTTAGCAACTTTCCTTGTTTTTGCAAAAATTCATGAATCCTCCATAACTTCATGGATTCATGAAATAATGTTATAAAATAACGAAAGGTGTGCGGGACCGGGCAACCTAGCCGGCCGGCCATGCCCGAGCCGTGATCGGTCCCACACCTCAAAATCCTTAGCTTTTATAATTATTATTCCCTAATCTCATGAAACTCCTTTGTTTCAACAAAAACTCATGGATTCTCCATAACTCCAAGGATTCTCCATAACTTCAAGGATTCATGAAAAATAATATTATAAAATAGGGAAAGGTGTGCGGGATCGGACAACATAGCCGGCCGGCCGTGGCCGGTCCCACACCTTGCAATCCCTAGTCTTTTATAATTATTATTTTCCTTAATTCATGAAACTCCTTGGTTTGAGCAAAAATCATGATTTCGTCATAACTTCTCAAATTTTGCTCAAATCATGAAAAGCCAAAAGCCAACAGTCACACGACCAAGCTAGCCTCTCATGGCAAATTTAAATGTTAAAATACACTTATTTTAATATTTACAAATATTGATCAATTGAGCATACATGCTCATTCCAACAAAAATCAAGAATTTCGGTCAAGATGAAACTCTTCAAAATTCACAACATTGCTCGAACGCACATCGTAAAATACTTGAAACTCTCGATGCGGAGACACGGGCACCACGGCAACACGTGCATGCCTTCATGACCGACCAGGGTCATCCTTAGGGCTTGCACAAAGCCCCACAAGTTTTCATAATTCGACCTAATTTGCTCAATTGCTCGTATTGGGCCCAAACTATCTCCAACCAACCTGGGATTGCTCAAACGGCCAAAAATCGGTCACGTGACCACCAAGAGCCGGTCCCATGCTCTCTTGGTCGGTACCCATCTTTCCTACCTAGGTTTTATCACCTAATCTTGAACCCAAAGAATATTTCATAAATGATGAAACCAACATTTAATCATCATTCTTTCACGAATCCTCAACCGAGAACCACCGGTGCATGCTCACTCGAGCACCGGCACCACATGGACGCCCATCATCCCATGTGGTCGGTCCCTCTATCACTCATGACCTATTTTCAGCGATTCATCAACTATGATCTGAAATTAGGTTTTTGAATAAATGCTCCACGAATCATCACTTTGAGCACGATTCAAACACTAATGAATTTATGATGGATTCAAGAACCCAACATCTGAATTAATCATATAATATTTGGTAGCTTACTAATATTTTAATATTTTATTGGGTCACGTCACCAATAAATATTTTCGTCGAATCGAGCAATACTTGCTCGGTTGCTCAAATATTGATCCAACTATCAATATTTGGTAATTTATCGATAATTTGTCGAATTGAGCAATACTTGCTCAATTGCACGACAAATTATCAACATTCAGTAATTTGCCGAATTGAGCGATACTTGCTCAATTGTACGTCAAATCATCAACATTCATTATTTTGTCGAATTGAGCAATACTTGCTCAATTGCTCGTCAAATTCTCGATATTCAGTAATTCGTCGAATTGACCAATACTTGCTCAGTTGCTCGAATATTGATCTAACTATCAATATTCAGTAATTTATCAGTATTTCGTCGAATCGAGCAATACTTGCTCAGTTGATCAAATAATCCACATATATTCAGTAACTCATCAATATTCAACAACTCGTCAAATTTACAATATTTGCTCGGACGAGCAACATTAACATTCATGAATCGCCAGCATTTTTCAAACATGCTCGATTCAACAAAACCTAGACTCATTGTCTAATCGATCGACAACCGATAAACTAAATACACGTCATCATCATGCGACTCCACGATTCGTGAGACATCAATCACGTAAAATTGGGGGATAACAACTAGGGTTTTGGTCTCATGCGGCGGCCTACGACGTGTGGATTTCATCCACGATGAGAAATGTGCGTAAGTTGTGTAAACGGTTGAAGGAGTTAGCAAAGTAGTGGGTGCACGATCCGTCAAGTCTCCACACGACATGGAACCGACTTTACCACGATCTTCCACTTGCCCACTCTTCCACTCATGAAACCGTCACACTTACAGGGATCAAGGTGTTCACAACTCTGACAATATAAATAAGTCTCTGAATCCATGATTGGGGACAACGAATGATCACTAGCTATCAGCAATCGTCCACCGCTGAGAATTTCTCGAGTAACTACTCTCAAGAATTCATCAATCTATCGAACTTATTCGAACTCAACAGTTCACCAATTATTGCAGAAACCTTCAACACATCCACAATCCTTGATCATCATTGATTCCACACAATTCTCAGCTTCCCTCCTACAGATCAACCCATCTCCCTCTTTGCGGCCGAATTGACTCTGAACGGCCATTGACTTGGTTTAGGTCGGAGTTCTACATATTGATCTCTCGAATCTAAGCACTCCCTTTGCAGTGCATCTGTGTGAGGTTGAGCAGTTTGCTCAGTTCGAGGAGTCTCGACACGCTCGTCTCTTCATTTCCCTAAAAAAAAAAAAAAAAAAATTCCCCATCTACAATGTCAAGACGACGTTCTTGCATGATGATATAGGAGAGGAGATCTATATGACTCAGCTGAGTGAGTTTAAAATGCCGGAAAATAAGATTGTATATGTAAGCAAAAAAGATTGTTGTATGGGATGAAATATTCTAAGACAGTGGTACAAGCAATTTAATCAGTTTATGATTGGCCAAATATACACAGGAAATCACTATGACCATTGTCTATACTTCAAGAAGCTACATGATGGGTTTTTCATATATTTGCTCTTGTATGTTGATGATATGCTCATAAAATCAAACAACAAGAAAGAAATTGACAATTCAAGCACAAAATTTTCAATCGAGTTTGAGATAAAAGATCTATTAGAAGCTAAAAAGATTCTTGGTAAAGAGATTTAATGTGACATAGAGAAGGGTCTTTCATAAGGCATATGTGAAGAACGTGTTACAGAATTATGGTGTCAGCGAAGGAATTAAATATGTAAGCACTCCACTTGCTCCTCACTTTAAGTTGGATTTTGATATTTCACCTACTATAGAAGAAAAGCGAGATTATAAGGCCCAAGTCTCATTTGTTAATGTTGTTGGTAGCTTGATGTTTGTGAGGCCATACATTTCACATGCAGTAAGTATGATCAGCTGTTATATGCATAATCCTATTAAGGGACATTGACAAGCTGTCAAGTGGATGTTGAGGTTCTTTTACGGTACAGTTGATGTTGGCTTGGAGTTTGTGAAGAAAAAAAGGAACAATAAGTTGTGTGTTGGTTATGTGGATTATAACTATGCTAGTGATTCGGACAAGAAGCATAGGGTATGTATTTACCTTGGTTTGAGGAGATCGGTTTTGCAGTCTATTGTGGCTATATCAACTACTGAAGCAGAGTATATGGCAGTTCCAGAGGCATTCAAAGAGGCTATATTACATGGTTTGCTAGGTAACTTGGGTGTTGTGCAGGAACAACTTCGCGTGCTTTGTTATAGTCTTAGTTTTATTTACTTTGCTAAGAATCAAGTGCATCGTGCTAGAAGAAAACATATAGATGTTCGATTTCACTTTGTCAGAGAAATCTAGAAGAAGAATATATTCTGCTTGTGAAGATCGATACTGAACAAAAGTAGTATCATGGGTCAAGTTTCGTCTGTAGTAGTAGAAAATCCTACTACTACACCCCTTCAACAATCTATATAGTAATTTATGAAACCATTGTGAAGAACACTTAAAGAGATTTTATTAAGTTTAGAAATCAATACAAAGAAGATAAAACCGTAACTTAGGAAGCAAATAACTTTCTCTCTCCTAAAGTTCTATCTCAACTCTCAAAAATACCTCTCCTTTCACCACAAGGGTGGCTGGTCCTATATATAGGGATTTTACATAGTGGAGGACAGCTAACAAAGCCCATATTTTCGGATCTTACGTGCGACATCTTCGCACCCATGTATCTGGTCTTCTCGCACATGTTCCTCAACTTCGTACAAGTTCCACATTTTACAGTGAATTTGTGACGCCACGATTCCGTCATTCGAATATACTATGTGCGAATTCCATTCGCTCCTTTCTAATTCGATTGCTTCGCGTGATTTATCGGGCGTGCGGTATTTAACCCTTACATTTTGCCTCTTCTCTTAGCGATCTTTCTTTGAAGAAAGAGCGATGAGAGAAATTTTTCTTAGTCGCCTTCGCTCCTTTACATGATACCTGTCGCACCCTATCAACTTTTCAACCGACAAGTTTCCGGTTTTTTTGGGCGTAACCGTTCACACGTTCTCACTTTCTCATTTATTACCGGCACGTCATCTTTCCCACCTGGCGTAACAGGTCACATTTTTTTCCTATTTAATCTTTTGGAAGTGAGAGGTTTACTCTTCTTTAGTTCTTCTTCTTTCCAAAACTTTTTCGATTTTGTTCTTAGAACCTTCATCTTCTCTTCTCCTGCTAGTGTTTGCACTTCATGGATCCTGCTCAAAGGTTTTTTGTATCTCTTCTATCGTGCTTTTTACTGTGTGTAGCTTGTTTTTGGTTGCCTGTAGTTAATCACCACCATTGTTATTCCTCGCCCATCTTTCTTCTTTTCTGTATCGCCATTTTATTGTTCTGCTACTGTTATCGATAATTCCCATACTGTTTTTGTTGCAGCAAAATTTCCTCCTCTGAAACTCGTTTCACTGTCCCAAACCCTAAAAATGACAAGTCCCAAGGTGGATGTTACAGCTGCTATTTCCTCCATGAGCATTGTATTGACCACTTCTCCTCTTCGCACAGCTATTCCTTCTCAAGCGAAATTTGTCGCTCATGAGGTATGTGCCTCTGATGCAACGAACTTGGGAGCAAATCCTCTTATTGATATCGTACAACTCGCATGCTCATCTTCTAACGACCGGTCCCAACAACATTTGTGCGAGTCTCTTGTTAAGATTTTGGGAGGCTCTGCTCCAGATAAGTCTACTAGGAGCGAGATCTTCGCTCAGATGGATCCCTCGATTAGCGCAGCCTTTGATTGTATGGAATCTCGGCGCTGCTTTATCCAGGCTGAAGGATTTTCAGAGTCTAGTTCCCTCATTCGAGAGCTTACTCAGCAGAATTCCAAATTGAAAGGCGATGTGCATCTTTGGTGAACTCTTGGTGAGAAACTTCGCACCAAGAACCAAGAGCTTAGAGGTATTCTCTTCTTTCTCTTATTAGTCTTGGGATTTTACCTTATCTCGCTTCTCCCTTAAGTTTTACTGCATCTATTTTTTCGCATGTTCTTTTTCCCTTTTTGCCTCTGTTTGTGCGAATATTTAGATTTAAACCAAAAGCGAGTCATGGAAAAGTACAATTTCCAATATTCAGCTGAGGAATATTCAGCTGAGGATGCTTGTGCGGAGAATAAAGAGTTGCGACATCAGTTGAATCAATTGCTTAGTGATCGTTCATATTTAGTTGACCAAATTGATAATTTGAAGAATTAAAATCATGGCCTTAGTACACAGTTTGACTCCCTGAATTCCCAAATATCCCATATTTCTGAGCTTTTATATGACACTGACTTAAGTAATCAAACTCTATCAGAGAAAAACCACACCCTTAGTAGGATTTTCTACTACTCAAAAGGATGTCGCACCCGAAGCTCATCTTCAAGCTAAAGCTTTCGCTGATGGGATATGCATCACCAATTAGCTGCCTCTGGAGGAAGCGGAACCTCTTGACATTTCTGACAATGAAGCTATTCCTCAGTCTGATAGTGACTATGATTATGTCAGCTGTGACGAGGAGGTCCCTCTTCCTGAAGATCAACCCGAGGGGATGGAGATGGCGGCAATCTTTTTGATTACCGAATCTTGAAGCTACTCCTCATCTTTGAGCTCAAGCTACTCCCCATGCTGAAGCTTCTGCGAAGGCCTCTACTCCAAGCTCCCCTCCTGCTGCTGAGACTGAAGCCATTGATTCGCATGATGAAATTCCTCAGAATGACTCTTAGCTTCCTTCTATTTCTACCCTTTTGAACTTGTTTGGATCTCGCTTTTTGTTTTTCGCTGCACATTTAAAGAAATACAAATTTGTTTCTAAAAATTATTTTCTGATTATGCGAACAATATTTTCTTCCTGATTCGTTTCTATGTAAGGTTATTTTCTAATCATGCGAATAATACTTTCTTTCTGTAATTCCCATACTTGACTTTATTATTTGCATGTTAGATAATAACGTTCTCATGAAATACTTGTCAAAAAGGTAAAGTCCATTTAAGAAGGATGATACTTGTGCAACAACAAGATATATGTTATGCGAATATAAGATATTACCGGTGCGAATATAAGATATCAATTATCTGGATATAATATATTATTCATGCGAATGTAAGATATAACTTATGCGAATACGTGATATTGTGTATGCGAACATGTAAATAGTGTGTATGCGAATACAACCCCTTTTAGAAAACAAATGTTTTTATGACATGAGCATTTCTTTAGGTCTCTTTGTGTTTGATAGTGAGGTCTTATTGAGACTCCCTAAGTAGAGGTCTTAGTCAGCCTCTCCTGCTGATACGGCTTATCTTTGCCTCAGGATATTATTTTGGCCATGCGATAGAGTCGCAGGACGTCTTTACGTTTTCGTGTATTGACCCATTGACCCTATCTTATCGTCCTTCGTATTATTGCCTCTGCAGGATATGTGAATATGCATTAATACGACAAGCCTAAGTACTCCCATGAGTAAAAGCCTTGTGACATTAATGTCTTTGACACAATTAAGCTCCCTAGTGGAGGGTGCCGCCCTTATCTTCCCCCTGATTGCCCTTTCAAGGAAGCGTACTCCTACCGGGTTGGGGTGGGCTCTTCCCATCCATGATGCAACAACCAGTTGTTTTCGCGGTCTCTTATCCCTTAGCCTATGTGGCTCATGGTTACGAGATCACACCCTAGGTGGGGTTTCTTGAGGACCGAGTGTATCATAGCCAGGACTTTCTAAGAGCGGCGAGGTACGCTCCAGACGCCCCCGGCACCCTTAGCTCAACCGTGTACCGTGACGCCCTGGTCGAGTTTCTACACTCCATAATAGAGAACTTAGTACCTTAGTCTTTCGACTAAGGAGTCTCTACCGGATAGGCTTTTATTTCTCCCCTATTTTCCATGGCTTAGGTCCCAGGAATGGTATGGCTTTCGCCCAAGCCATGCATTACTAGGTGTTTCCTAATTATGACGCGCGTTAGGGCTTATGTATATTGCCTCTTGCACAAGTGCGAACTAGGGTGCACGCCATAATAGGATACCTAGCCTCCTAGTTAGAGGTTTTAAATTTTTTATTTGCCCCTATTGAGGTCTTATTCATGAGGTTTTATCGTTGCCTCTTTCTGCTGTTTGTATTGTTATAGATCATTGCTTTTGAGAGTGCGAATACTTTCCTTCTATTCATAACTTCTCGTGTACATTATGAACTTGTCCCTCTTCTTATTTCGCACACATTATTCTACTAAACATTCTACGGATAATACTTTTTAAGGTACAATCTATTCCATGGATGATCGAGTTTTCGCCCAACATGTTTTCCATCCTTGTCCATCAACTCATACGCTCCATTTCCCACATTTCGCTTGATTATATACGGTCCATCCCACTTCTTCTCCATCTTTCCATCTCCTCCTTTTTGATAAGATGGTATTTCTCTTAATACTAGCTCACCTGGTTGGAATTCCCTCGGTTTGACACGCTTGTTGTACTCCCTTGCCAATCTTTTGTGATAATTCTCCATGTGTTGCAAAGAATCCTCTCTAGTTTCCTCCAATTCATCCAATTTTGCTAGTATCAGGCTTGTGTTTAGGTTTTCTCCCAAGCTTCTTTCTTTGTCGTTGGTATGATGACTTCGGTTGGTAATCTGACTTCCACTTCATACGTCAAACAGAATGGTGACATTCTGTTACTTCTCTTCGTGTTATTCGATATGCCCATAAGACATTATGGATCTGCTCACCATCCTTTATTATGCCCTTCCAACTTCTTCTTCAAACGTATTCGCAAGTATCTTGTTAGTTGCCTCGGCATGTCCATTACTTTGTGGGTATAATGGAGTTGATTTTCCGATATGGATTTTGAAGGCATTTAACAACATTTCTATGTTCTCGCCCTCGAATCGCTTTCCATTATCGGACACCAATTGTACGGGGATCCCAAATCTGCGGATGACATTCTCAAATATGAAGGTGAAGATGTCCTTATCGCGTATATGTTGAACCGCCTTTGCCTCTGACCATTTTGTGAAATATTCTGTTGCGACAATCAAATATCTTCTTTGGCCTGACCCTGGTATGAATGGTCCTACGATATCTAAGCCCCACTTTGCGAATGGCCAAACACTGGTTGATGAGCTTAAGTTCGCACTTGGTGCATATATTCTGTTTCCATGTTTTTGACATTCTTCACACCGTCTAGATACTTCTTTCGCGTCCTCATGCATGTAAGGCCAATAATATCCTTGTATCTTTGTTTTGTACGCCAGTGACCTTCCTCCGCTATGGTCCCATGCGTCTCCATAATGTATTGCCTTTAGTATTTCCATTCCTTCTTTTCGCGTCAGGCATCGGAGCGAAGGCCCAAGGAATGATCTTCGATAGAGTACTCCGTCCCTCAATTCGTAATTTGTCGCACGGCTCTTTATCTTGTGTGCTTCCAATCTGTTCCTTGGTACTTCTCCCTTCTCCAAGTATGAATGAAGTTGCGATCTCCAATATGCTATGTTATCATTATTTTCTTCTTCCCCGCTTTCTACTATCATTACATCTGCTTCCCCTTCCTTTTTGATTGATGGTAGGCAAAGTGTTGTAATCTTTATGTATCGTGCGGTTGGATCCACCAGCATTGACGCGAGAAATGCCAGAGCCTCTGGGAATCTGTTGCCTTTCCGGCATATGTGTCTCCACTCCACGTTTTTTATTTTGCTGATACCTCCTACGCGAGCAGCTTGTATTTATGTAATGAAGGTTCATTCGTGTCGTATATCCCCAATATCTGGTTGATCACTAGTTGTGAGTCACTAGTTATTCTGACGTCATCCAACTCCATTTCTACTGCCAATCGCAACGCATGTATTACTCCTTCGTACTCTGTTTCGTTGTTTGCTGACGCGAACTCCAGCCTGAATGAATATGCCATTCTTACCCCAGATGGTGATATAATTACTATCCCCATTCCATTTCCTTCTCCGTTTACGGATCCATCAACTAGTATCTCCCACCTTTTTGAATTTTGTTATCTTAATAGATTTTGTGGGTTCCCTTGTTCTTCGTCTATCTCCATCATGTCTTCTACACTCTCATCTTCCTCCAAGGGTAACTCGCTAGAAAGTCTGCAATAACTTGTGATTTTGGTGATGATAGTATCTCATATTTGATTTCGAACTCTCCCACCTGTGCGTTCCATCTTTCTATTCTCCCGACCGTTTTGAATTCTTCATCACATATTCAATTGGTACCTTTGTAAGGACTCTGATTTTGTGGACTTGAAAATACGTGCGAAGCTTTTGAGCTGCATATACCAGTGCGAGGATGAGTCTCTCAATCTTCGCATAATTCTTCTTCTTTGCATTGTATGTTTTACTTATGTAATAAATCGGTTTCTCAATTCCTCAATCTAAGCGAAGTAGTACAACACTTAATGCATGTGGTGTCGAAGCCAAGTATAATAATAGCTCCTCTTACGTTCACTTTACGCAAAATAGACACGTTCGTTAAGTAATTCTTTATGCTTTGTAACGCCTTTTCACATTCAAATTGTCTACTCGAATTTGGCTCCTTTCTTTAGAATGCTAAAGAATTGCTTGCATTTATCTGAAGAGCGCGAGATAAACCGTCCCAACGAGGCTAAAAGTCCATTCAATTTTTGTACATCTTTTAATGTCGCTGGTGTTGGCATGTCGCGAACTGCTTGCACTTTCTCTGGATCTACTTGTATTCCTTTTTCTGATACAATATATCCTAGGAATTTCCCTGATGCCACTCCGAAGATACATTTCGCAGGGTTTATTTTCATTTTGCACTGCCGCATTCGCACAAATATTTCTTCCAAATGAGTTACATGATTTTCGATCTCCTTACTCTTTACAATCATGTCATCAACATACACCTCTAAAGTTTTATGAATCCACTCCGCGAATACCTTTTCCACCATTCTCTGATATGTGGCACCTGCATTCTTCAATCCAAAAGGCATTCTAGTGTAGCAGTATAATCCTCTAGGTGCGAAGAAAGCCGTGTGTTCCTGATCGTCTTCTGCTAATGGAATTTGATGTAGCCTTTATACCCGTCCATAAGTGACAATCTTTTATATCCTGAGGCAGCCTCTACCATCTGTGGTATATCTGGTAATGGATAGCTGTCTTTTGGATATGCCTTGTTCAAGTCGCTGAAGTCGATGTAGATTCTTATCCCTTTGTTCTTTTTCGGCACCACCACCATGTTTGCCATCCACTCCGGGTATTTCTAGTCGAATTATTCCTGCGTCTAGCATCTTTTGTAACTCCGCTTCTATTTGCGGATGGTATGTGGTTGCTATTTTCCTTATTCTTTGCTTGAACGATCGCACGTCCTTCCTGATGTCTAACATGTGACATGTGATATCAGGATCCATACCTGGCATTTCATACATGTCCCATGCGAAGACATTATTGTATTTTCGCAGAAGGTTTATTGTTTGCTCTTCTTCTTCTGCATCCATCCCCGTCCCTATCCTTATCATCTTGGGCTCCTCTTCAGTTCCTATGTTTACTCCTTTGGTTGGCTCTGCTGCAACAAAGTTTGCCTTAGGTTCGCTTAACGGGGATGGTTCTTTTATTTCTCTTGCTGGTGCACCTTCTTCGTCTGGGACTTCGCTCGGTATGCCTCTTCCTTCTTTTGCTCGTATCATGTACACCCTGAATTCTTCCTCCTTTCTTGACTGCTTCGCCTTTCTCCAGTTATCTTTTCTCTTTTTAGCTCTGCCTTCATAATTCTTCACATCTAGCTAATTGCAGGTACTGAATCTTTCTGAGTCTTCTACAATCTCTCATCTTCCGCTCGGCATTGGGAAACGTAGACATCGGTGCAAGGCTGATGCCACTCATTTTATGCCGTGTAGCCATGGTCTTCCCAATATCATATTATACGGTGATTCCACATCCACCACGCATAGTGTTACCTTCACCTCTATTTCTCCTAGCGGCATACTTATAATTACCTCCCCTTTTGGTTTTTTTATAGCTTTGTTGAAACCATGTATGTTGTATGTAGTTGGTAGTAAATCTGTGTCGTTGTATCCCATCTCCTTGAACGTGTGATAGAACAAGATGTCGGCTGAACGGTATCTATCAAAGTTTTTTCAATCTCCCATTCCTCTGAGTCTTTCGCACCTTCGTTCTTTATCATTCTTCGCGCAGGTACAACTATTACCAATGGATCTGTTCGCCCCCAGCTTCTATGTGCTATGTCATCTGCTTCAAACATGATCTTCTGTTTTTACCATTCGTGAAAGGGTGATATATTTTCGACCGTCGAGATCTTCCTTCCTTCATAATTACGCTTGTGGATTTATCCTGTGAGTCCTGCACTGAAATCCATAATATCTATACCTGACTTTGTGAACACGGAAATCACGTAGGCATTCCCATGTTCGCAAACAATCTTCGCATGAATTGAATACACGCATTAAGTTATGAATATCAAATACATAGATAGAGGTTGATTCATTGATTCCAAACCTCGCGGGTTTGTCACGATCTCATCAACATCTATCAATAATAGATCTAAGGAATGAACATATAAATGAAGATATACGAGTGCTAAATATAAAGGAGACAATGATTTACGTGGTTCAACACTAAGGCCTACATCCACGGATCTGGGGGTATTCACTATGTAGTAAATGGTTACAAGAATAGTCGCAAGACTGTGTTTATCGAACCCATAGGTTGGTGTTCATACTTAATTCTCTCTCTGATCTCTCCTATTCTCTAGTTCTCTCCTATTCTCTAGTTCTCTCCTATTCTCTAGTTCTCTCCTCGTGTCCCCCTATTCATGTTTGGAAGGGACGTATATATACAGCTAATTTAGGTGGGTCCCTTGGAAAAGAGTTGTTGGGGTCTTATCTTCTTGTGTTCTGTGCATAGTCCGCGGACTTCCTTGTCATTCCGCGCCTTCTAATGTTTCTACGTTCATTACGCTGACCAGCCCCTGCTCTCTCCGTTGTTTATCTGACACGTGCCCCATGAGCAGCATTAAATGCGAGTGGTTGGGGCGGTCCAGTCTGCGCCAGGCGGTGTCAGTCTTCCCTTGTCACGTCTGTGTCACTTGGACCTTCCCCAGCCGTTGATCATGCCTCACCTCGTGATGAGGTAAAGTGTAGCAGAGTAGCTCTTTGGTGTTACGTGGGGATACCTCCCTCTGATGCTCCTTCATCTTCGACCGTTGAACTTGACAGATGGCACGCCGTCTAGATCCTATGGATGCCCCTACGTGTCATCTACTTTTATGACGTGGCCTCCACGTGGGCTTTGCTAGTACACGTGGTGAGGGAGATAAATAAGTGTACTTACAATTTGCCCCTCTTCTTGTGACTGGGCGCCAGCCTTAGTTGGGAGAAGAATCGTGTGGCACGTTTTTATCTCCCTCTTCATAACTTCTCCTAAAAAGGAGTTACTTGCATTTATTGTGCACGTTTCCCATATCCGGCCATAACTGCCCCTTGGGTAGTGGACGGTTTCTCTTGGTCCTATAAAAAAGAGAAGGATGAGGGAATGTGAATTAAATTCACATTCTCTGTTTATTCTCTGCTCCACCTTCTTCTTCGTCTTCATAACTTCTTCTGCCACCATTACTGTTCGCCGCTGCTGCTGTTGCTGCTGCTGCTGTTGTTGCTTATTGAAACTCAGGTAGGATTTTTTACTTGGTTTACTCGCCATTTATACCCTTATTGAGTTCTTGACTTTCTGGTGATGAATCATGATGAGTTTAATCTTATGCATGTCATGGAGTTTGAGAATGGTCGCCGCTGGACCGTGTGTTTTACCGGCCACGTTTGATTCTCTGTTTCTTCTTTTGTGTTTGAGTAATAGCTTGAGAGCTTGAATGGTTGTAGATGAAATCTAGGGTTTTTCTCACGTTCGTTGCTGTTCTTGAGATTTTTTCATTTTTCGATCTTCCTTGACTTTGATTTGTACTTCTATTTGCGTTTGTGTCCGCAGATATGTCTGATCGTCCGCGGGTTCCTTATCAAACTCCTCCGTCAAGTCCTCATAGATCTCCTCGGAGGGATTCCAACATTAGGGGCGGAACTTCGGCTCCTATTACACGGGGTAATCCTTGGGATAGACGAACATCCTCATCCTCTGGTCAGAGGCCTTCGCTCAAAAAAGGTGATCCGCCGCAGGGGTCTAAGTATGCCATGAATCGTCCAAGGGATGGGTCACCTAAGAGACAAAGAGAATCCGCGCGATGAACTTCTAGATGTGCGGCCTCTTCGCGCCATGCCTCCACCGACTAATCTTCCTTTGACTCCATCTGTGCCTAATTCGGGCAAGTCAACTAAGAATCGACCTCCCAGAAGAGGAAGGCTTCGGAGATAGGATCTTCGGGAGATGTAGTTCCTCCTAAGAAGAAGGTAGCGGGTTCTGCGGAGGATGTTGCGGGAAACGTTTACGAGGATGACTCTTACTTTACCTTTCGTCCTTTACCTTTGGGTAACAAGAAGTTCACTTTCGGACACATCGACCTTGAAGCCTTCAAATTGAAGCATGGTCTTGACACTTCCAGTGCGCTTTTATATGCCCCCGATAAAGATATAACCTATGAGATGGTTGCCAATTATCGATGCGATGCCTTTCATTTATTGACGACCGTGGGTGCTTTCGAGGCTGGTTTGATGTTGCCTTTGTATAAGGTGGTGATGATTTCTACTACTGGGGTTTTGTCTAGCGCGATATGCTAAGAAGAGTCATAACCATGGGGTGCAGCAGTTGACAGGAAATTATCTTCGCCATCTCCGAGAATGCTATCTTCGTAGCAAAGGGCAAACGATGATGACCTGCTATACCCCCAAATTAGAAGAGGAGAAAGGGTGGTATACTCCTGAAAATTTCAACAAGTCCTTTGGAGATTATGTTAACGAGAATACACGTAAGCCGTGGTCTCGTGAGTCTGCGGAATATTGTTGTTGGTAAGGGGGAAATTCGCCTTTTGAGCGAGGTAAGTGATTCCAAAATGGCGAGGGTTCCTGGTGCTGAAGGTCTTCCTATTCCCGCTGATGAGAGAATTAAGCGTGATCATGACTATGAGTGGTCTGCCACTGTTCTTGAAGTTGTTGGTCCGTGGGCCTATGGTTGGGTCCCCGGACCCCATGGTTGGCGACCCTACGTTGATGAGTCCTTATCGCGAAGCCTCTCCTTCTCGTTATGCCCATTCACGCCCTTGGCGAATGAGTTTTGGAGGTATGGATTTTGCTTACCATCGTGATGTTGACGATGCGGAAGATGAAGATATCTCCGATGCTAACCCTCTACGCAGTGCAAACATTGCTAAGGTGTGTTGTTTGTTTTCTACGTACATATGCCCCTTCGTTTTCTTAAGTAATGTTGATTATGCTAAGGAAAGGATATACAAGTGGCTCTTTTAGCATTGTCTCTTTATCATTATGTTTCATTGTCATTATGTCTCGCGAGGTGCTTAGAAAGAAAAGATCAATCCCAAGCAATCGTCAAATTCTCCCACCGAAGATTCTACGCACTTCGAGGATGTGAACAGTCCAGTGGATGGTGACGATGATGTTTCCGATAAGGAAGAGCGGATTGAGACTTCTCCACCCTTTCAAGAAGGAAACAATGTTGTTGGTGGGGGCGGGTGGAGGTGATGGTGATCAGACCACCGGTGGTGGTAGTGGTGATCAGGCCCCTGGTGGTGGTAATGGTGATTAGGCACTTGGTGGTGGTAGCGGTGATCAGGCCCCTGGTGGTGGTGGTGGTGATCAGGCACTTGGTGGTGGTAGCGGTGATCAGGCCCCTGGTGGTGCCGTTAAGTCAAGTGGGGCCGCGGATGTTGAGGTTGGTGAAAATCGATCGCGAGAGGACGGTGGCATTGGCTGCGGCGGGCCGTTGTAGACAAGGGCAAGGGAGTTGCTCTTGGTAGTAGTGATAAGGATGGGGATACTTACTGTGAGTTCTCCTTTGGTAAGGTTTTATCCGGGGGACAATCTTTTGACATGGCCGCAGCTATAGGGCTTGCCTCGGATTTCAATTTGCTTTCCGCTGGTGATGACTGGGATGTTCTTCAAGATAGCCACGGAGGTGGGTTAGCACGCGGATCGATCTTTGAGGTTACGGCGGTTCATCCGGAGGGTTTTGTTGGCGCTTCCTCTGCTGCTGGCGGAGCTTTGGTGCAAGGTAATACTGGTGCTTTACTTGGTGGGAAGTCCTCGGATGATTTCTCGCGGTCTTTAACCGCGGATGGCGATGATGCTATTTTGGCTTGGCTTAAAAAGAAAGATTTGCTTGTCGTGTCGCATCCTGCCCCTGTGATTGAAGGGGAAAAGAGTTCGGACTCTTTCACTCGCAGGCATATGGAGCTAACCCCGAGGAGGTGGTAGATGGAGAGTGGGACAAGAATCTTG